>NW_011627125.1:1572882-1614683 GCF_000204515.1 Acromyrmex echinatior | reverse complement strand
TGTGTATATGTGTTTGTGTGTGTGTGTGTGTGTGTGTGTGTGTGTGTGTGTGTGTGTGTGTGTGTGTGTGTGTGTGTGTGTGTGTGTGTGTGTACTATAAAGAAAATGACTATAAATTATAGTTAAATTATGGTAATTGCAATTATTTTTTCTCTAGGTGTTATTGAAAAAAAAAACCGGAAAAATAAGTTAATAAGCACGACATTTCAGAATCAATATTTTATGATTTTCGACTGGAAAATAGTTCAAAAACAATAAATAATATATATATATATATATATATATAAAATAGTTAAATATTTAAATAATATTTTACATATAAATAATATTGAAGACTGCTTCTAACTGTTGCAATTTTCAAAGATCTGCAAAATGTTCACTGTTTTAATTCTTATCACGCACGTCTTAATTTTATTAATTTATATTATAACGTACTTGTTTACCTTCTTCTTATCATTTCTTTATTTTGTGTTTGGAACGATATCATTAACTTCGTTCCGGTTGAGTAAGTTAATAATTTCTTACATTTCTGGGTCGAACCGCAGTGTTATAAGTCCGTATTCGATAATACTTGTTTCTTTCTCTTTTGGTGTGATGCCGATTTAAATTACAATACACGCACGCCCGCAGTATGCAAATGCAAGATGCAACGAGTTTTCTCATCATCTTTCACTCGCCGCTGTATTCTGTGCAATTTCGCATTTACAGACGCCACATTTCCAAAGTTTCACACTTGGTATCTCTATTTAATGAGGATAACTTGAATTAAAAGGAACACAGATTTGCATTGAATCTCTCTTATAATGTGTTGAATCATGTTAGATATATTATTTTTCTTTTTAACGAATATATTAATATTCAACAAATATTCGCGAATGTATTAAATAAAAATTATTTAATGCCTTTATAAATTTTAACTTATAATATCGAATTAATTTTCTTCGAATTAAAAATACAAATTATAAGTTTTATTTAACGTTAAATTAAGTAAATTTTTCAGGATATATTTTTCTTTTCTTTTATCAAGTAATTCTTGCTATTTGATGAATTTCTCAATCTTTCACCATAATTAGTGGTAAACTAATTAGACTAACTATTAAGTTATTTCGGTTCCCATTTCGTTTTCGCAAATAATGTGAGTTGTTTAAATATACAGTTAGATTAGACGGAATCCGCTAAACTTGACTCACGGAATCAAGTCGTACCTTATTAAGAAGAAACATTCGAATACCATACCGATATCTTATCGAAACAACTCGTAAGTTTACAATTAGAGGCAAAGCACTGGCGAAATTATTAAATCGAGCCTGTAGGTTCGTTCGAGCAAGACCCGGTGAAAACCTCTATCGAATTCACAACATTTACAATCACGCGCTGTGCAACAACCTGCCGCCATTTTATCCGCCGTAAATGCAGCGCTGTTTAATTACCGCATTGTTCATTCACTGTATTAACTGCAGCAGCCCGAGTTAAACGCCTCGTCCGTAATTTATATAACGAGCGGCGATCGCTGGTATCTCGCTCCAGCGATCTACCATTTACTTTCTTTATACATACATATCTCGCCTCAATGGCAGACATAGGTGCAAATATAACAATGCAACGCTTCCCTCGAAACTCCTGTTCCATAGCGTTTTTGTCGAACTACGCGTATCCTTTTACTTTCTCTAAATCAATACCGCGTTGGCGGTTTTTGATGACTTTCAATATACTGATATTACTGATTATTATATTAAATTATATTATATAGGAAAAAATATTCAATGTTTTATAACAAAATTCTTTAACATGATCATGGCGTGACTACTATTATCCTATCTTGCTGGACTATCGCCAGTCAAGTATTTCCCAAGGGATGATATTTCTGTAAAGTAGGTATATTATTTGAGAATTAATTGTGTGTCATGACTCATGACCTATCAATGTAACAACTTTCAAGTCTGATTTTTTATTTTCTAGTTTATTTATTTAGTTTATTTTCTAGTTTATGGTTTAAATTTAACCTTATTTGACTTGACGATAATATAAAAATTGTGTTTTTCTAGCTATGATATCATCACTAAACTGAAGGTTTTGTATAGTGGTAACTTTACTCACTACAAAACTATCAGTTTAGTGATTTACCATAGCTAGAAACATACAATTTTTATATTATCATTAAATTAAGTAGAACGCTCAACTCGATGATAACACTGAAAAAAGAAGTATTTAATTTTAAGATATTAAAATGTTTTATTCTTGTTTTCATTTATTAAACACTTAAAGATGTTTTTTAGTTTTAAACTTTTTCAATAGACAAAACACTACGTGTTTGTATTTAAAATGTATAGTGTTTTAATCCAAACACGTAATGTTTTATCTATTGAAACTAAAACATCTTCAAATATTTAAAAAATGGGGACAAGAATAAAACACATTTCTTTTTACAGTGAATACTGCAAAAGTGCATTTTGGCATTCCAGCAATCAGTCGTACATAATTATTTCGATGGTTTAACAAAATTATTTTCAAATCTGTATCTATATTTTTAAATATTTTAGCAAAAATCGTTCTTCTTGTGTGTCTGTGACACCTTTTGTTTATCACATTATAAATTATATATATTTGTATAAAAACTAACTTATTTCATCGAGGCTAAATTTTCCATATAATTAGTGTGGGACTTTTTTTTTTAAGACATGTATATTGATACCAATTGTGATAAAATAAACAACACTAATGATGAATGAAATAAACATTCTAATGTTTGTGAATGGAATATTAATGGATATAACATATATATATATATATAATATTAATGGATATAACACACACATAGGAATATTAATGCATATAAGCCGAGGTTCGCATATATTGATGAAATTTGAGATTGTGATTTTGTTTTTCTAATCTGCTGAGCAGTAATGCAAATATCTCGAGCAACTTTCCCAAGATACTGTCCCCTCATGATCCTTCACGTCTCGGTTTCTTCTCTTCGTCGCATTAATTTCTCCAAATCACGGATGCACATCCCACCTTCGATTTCTCGTCGATGATGACAAGTATCGGAAAGCTGAATCTCTCGTATTCACTGTCTGTCTGTCTGTCTGTCTGTCTGTCTGTCTGTCTGTCTGTCTGTCTGTCTGTCTGTCTGTCTGTCTGTCTGTCTGTCTGTCTGTCTGTCTGTCTCTCTGTCTTTATTGTCTCAAATTATAATCGACAAATTATAATCCACAAAATGCTATTAAATCTTTTTTTCTTCTCGCTGTTACTGTCTTGATCTCCGGTATGCAACAAACGCACGCTGAATCCGTCGCAGAACGCGAAAAATTCAAATGTAATGTAAATCATTCTGATTTTTCGTGTCGCTATCGCAGCTACGCGATCTGCGAGAGTCAGTCACTTTCTTCCTGCGGATGCGTCTCACGTGAAATAGCCTGTTGTTTATGCGCTGGAAAGGCTAACAAACCGTCCGGACCGCGTGTAAATTAGAACCCGTTGGCCGGTCACGTTAACTCTAAAAATACATGAAATTTTACGACACCCCGTTTAACAATTTCATTTGCAATTCAATCTGCGAGAAATTTTTAATTTGATACAATTTGGAGAAAAGCTTCTGTAAAGCTATATTTTTTCAGCCCAAATAAAATTACGTATGTAATACTTTTCATTTAATAAAATGTTGCGTATAGCAAATGTTATATAGGTTTAATCGTATAACATATTTTTATAAGATTCTTGGAAAAGTAAAAAAGGAAATTTATGTCTTCAAATGCAATGTATTTCTTTATCTCCAATTGCGACGCAACACGATATTGATAATATATCTGAGTGATTTAATTTATTACTTTCTCCTGATTGGTACTCCAGATTGCACTTAAATTTTTAAGATTATATCGTACAAAAATTAAAAAGTATTCTACACTGTAGAATAATCTCGAATTGTAAGCTAATACATTATAGCTATATATATTTTTAGAAAGTAATATTTCTCGAGTATCTGAATATATCACCGTAGAAATGACATTGTTTGAGTTTGATATGATTCGGCGAATGATTTAGCCTGCGTCTGTATGGCACATTAAAGGCATGTTGTGATACGTTATCAGAGAGAAACTGATTTTAATAAAGATACACACGGCTTTATTTCAATATTTTAAAATTATTTATTGTGAATTTAATTATTTTTCGATATTTAAATATCCAAGAAATATCGACTTTAGCAAAACATATTAATTTTTTATTAAACATAATTTTATCAAAAGTTAAAGGGAGACTTATTAAATTAATAGAAGACACAGAAAAAAAAAAATTCTGGAAAGAACGATTTTACTAAATACTATTTCAAAATTAAATTATTTAAAAATTTAAACTATTTAAAAATTTAGGTACACAATACAAATCTAAAAATAATTTTATTGGACTATCAAAATAATTATGTATAGAAAACTGAAACATAAGGAACAGTACTAAAAAAAATTTTAACATTCTAGCAATCAGTTTGAGTGTCTTACATAATTGTTTTTATAGTTCAATAAAATTTATTTTTCTATATATCTAATTAAATTTTTAGATATTTTAGCAAAACTATTTTTTTATTTTTTATGTAATTTAATTTTTTTAATAATATTCAATCCACAATAATCCTAATAATAATTAATGAAAATATTTTTATCAAAACACTTTGATACATTCTAAAAATAAATTAACAAGATACTTTTCTTGGTTTAAGAAAGTGTTACCTTGATGTGTTCTTCAGTGTTTAATCGATAAGTCGAAGCAAAAACACGGAGCGGAAGAATACATTTTATAAAAACAAGTATTGTTATTATAGATTCGTTAATGTCACATTGATTCTGGTCACGGCGTCGGCGATGGCGAAATGCGTCGTGAGAACTAGGTGAACCTTAAAACCGTATTCTGCGTGTCACTTACGAGCAAGTTCTCTTTCTTTCAAGAAAACGGGTTCTCGGGCTAGAAGCGTGACCACGATTGCAGCGTGGAAAAAGAAAAAGAAAACGCTCGTGTGGCGCAAGGATGTAATCACCGTTTTGTTGTGCACATAGAAGTTGCAATTATTACACTTCCGGACGTCTTGCATTAACGAAACCCACGGGGTTGCTCGCAACTTCCGACAAAGTTGTGCGAATCTCAGTAATTTGCAATTTTTTACGGTATATTTTAGCATTTACTAAGTTTTAATACATATGTTTATTTAAATGTTTAGTGTAATTTAATGTTAAGTAAACATTTGCTTACAGTAAGTAAATATTTACTCAATAAAAAATAATAATTAAATTAATGGCTTTTGTATCAAATAAATATGTGTTTACAATTAATAAATATTTACTTAGAAGTATTTAAACATATATTTATTAAAATTTAATTTTTTTTTTTTCAATGCAATGAGAATACAGTAATACTAGGCAGTGACTGGATAAATGTGTTTAAAAAACTGCACACAATTCTACATACTAGGACTTTTTAACTGACGTTTTTGAACTTACTGATTTATTATTTGTGGTGCTGAATTAATAACTACGATAATCGCATCCACAGTAATTACAAGCCCCGAGAGAAGAGGAGAAATTATGAAAATAATTATTGCAACTTTCATTCGCGCTTTTAAGCGTAACACTTTGTATACGCGGCTTAGATTGTTCACGGAGATTCAGGTTTAAAATCCAGGTTTCTGTCCACATCTAACGCGCGTTTATTTCGCGACCTTTCAAACGCAATTGACCCGCATAGCTACTATTCCCGCCTCTATTTTATCCCCGTCTGCCCCTCCGTTTCTCTGATTTAGCCGGCTTTTACAATGCCGCGGAAACGCGAGCGCGGCTTTCGCGCGTGCCAGATTTCCAACATCCTCCTCTCTTGTGACGCAAAATCGCGCTTACAGCTCGATGAACTGCACGTAAAATCAACTATATGTATAAAGTAACGCAAACTCTCTATTATATATTTGACTCTAAAACGCAGCCATTCCAAACTTATGCATTTTGTAAGAGAAAATAAAACCGTAAATCAATTTTTTTATATGTAATCAATTTAATTATAAACAAAGAAAAATGTATGCAAATGTTTAATTTATATTTTGTTTAGTCTAATACGGATTTTTTTTTGTGATTGAGGTTTCAATAAAAGTACATGAAGGTACATTTAAGTACAGTTCAGAAGATGAAAGTACACATCAACATACGATAACCATCGAAAGAGAAAATTAATTTTCTAAGAGATGTGAGTGTTTAGTTTGATAAAAAACGTATAGAAAATTTTGAACAGATTCACCTGCATGGATGAAATAGTACATTATTGTGCACTATCTTGACTTCATTAAAACATAGATTTGTCTAAAAACATAGATTTGCCATTGCATTAATTTATATATCTAGTGTCTTTAGATTATACGCATTTGGCGCACCTCTGCTTCGTGCAAAATATTAAACACAGAAAAATATCATACTTAATTGCTAAGAAAAATCATTATTCAATTTATTTTCTTCATTGTAAATAACAGTTATCTTTAGCAAAGAATATCTCGATAATAATATAGATGCTTATTACAAATTTTAGAAAAACTTATTATTATATACTTAAAACAAGAAATTATTTTTTTTTTAAGACTTACAAAATTGATCGAAGAAGCGACTTTATGTAATAATATAATATTATAAATATCAAATTTATTTTAATTTAATAATCTTGATTAAAATATTAAACTTCAGAATATATATATATATATATTTTGAATAAATTTGAAGCTTTTGATGAACTTATGATAAAAAAAATTAATTTGCAGACATGTAAACTTTTGAAATACTTGAAATAAGTAATTATTACTTGGATGTAATTATTACAGTATGTATTTTTCTGTCTGTACCACGTAGGATGGCAAAGGAAAGAAAAGAGTGAGAAAGGGAAGTACGAAAAATCGAGGTGAAGAAATTGCCCGATGTTTATCCTCGCGTGATTTAAATCGCGCCACGCAATTTTTCGTCTCGCCAGAATTGCGACGATAAATAACGAAGACGGCAGGTGGCTGATAGCGCAATTGCTCGTTCATTTTCATTTACCCGTCCAAATAAATAGTATCTGAATGATATCTCTTTCAGCGCGACTTTCACGCAGTTGTTGTTGAAAAAGGAATTCAGTATCACATTCGCGATGATATCTCGCGGGATCCCTCGATTCGTGTGGCGCGTAATTATTTCTAACGATGCAAACGAGAGAGTATTTTTCTCAAGTATTAATATATATTATTACACGTTTTTTGCAACTAATACATTTTTTTTTGCGGAACGATTAATAATGGATTTTATTCCAAGGTGCAGCTTCGCGTCCGTCAGGCATTCGTAATTGCAATTCGCGCTGCTGCGTCCGTAAATTACAAACACGATCGCACGGAGAAACCAAGTCAGAGTCTGTTGTGGAAGTAGAGGTCTTGATCAAGTCGACGGATGAGAGAAAAAGTTATGGAGTCGTCAGAGCGTAAAAAGTAGCCTCTTCGTCTTCGATCCTTTAATTGCAGAACCGCCTCCCAATATAAAAGTTAATTTCTTCGCAGATCTTTAATCGCTCACTCGCGATTGCTTAAGAAAAATTTTGGATTTCTATACGACAAAAAAGAACTTTTTTTAAACATCGACTCTTGTGGTGAGATTTTTTTTTCACTGAGAAAAAAAATTGTTCATTTGACATCAAGTTATTTCGACATCAAAATAACGACAAGTAACATCGTTTTTAACTTGCTGGTGATAACATTTAAAAAAAACCTGAGTAACAATATATATTTAAAAAAACACTGGAGTATTAATTGCATTTTATTAAACCAAAAATCTTCTGTATATCAACACAAAATTGTTATCTGTTGATGAATTGAAGACAAGTGTATTGATCGTTTGGTGACCATTTTGAATGTTGATCTTTACTAAAAATATAACTAACACTTCAGAGTTTTTTTTGTAAATATACGTTACTAATGATTTGATAAACACAAAATTTTGTGGCCAAATGTTTTTATTATTCTATCTATATGAACAACTTACAATAAGTTGTTAGTCATTAACTAAAAGTCAATAATTTTAAAGATCAAGACACAGTTTCTTTTTAATTTTTCCAAAAGCAAAACGACGAAAAATTTCTATCTGGCGAATTAACGCAAAATTGAAAACGATATGTTTCCTGTTGGAAACATTTGCGCTTGAAGGATTAACAAATGTTGGAATTACGCAATTGGCGTAATTATCGATTGCGACACGTAAAAGGTTTTGCCTTGTTTAGTTCGTTTCCTTGGAGTTATCGACTCTACTTTCTCTCGACTGCGTAAAAAATTATTGTATTCCGCAATATCCGTTAGTTATGACACGCGCAGGCGCACGATTGCTTACGTTATTTCTTGTGTTTAGATCGTAAACGCTTATTGATGGATAGGTGCGACCAAGTTTACGGAATATACTTATTATTATCTCATACATTGTGAACTACGCATGCTACATGCGATTCATGTGTGTGTGCGTGCATAATTATAATTATGATCCGAAATGTTAAATATTCCATCTTAATTAGTCATTGTTGATCCGTAAAGTTACTAAATTAATGCCCATTTTTATTAATGTAGATTAATTTCAATCTTACTTCAACTTTAATTTTTATCTTTTTCTAGTTCTATAAAAATTAGAAAAAGATAAAGAAGTTCAATTGAAATTGAATTCCTTTATAAAATCAAATTTTCATATTTTATGGGCAAAATTATTTTCGTGTTAGAAGTTTTAAAATTTAGCATCTCATTTCTCTATTAACGCAACATGTCTTGTTTTTGTATAAAGTTTGTATGAAATGGAACGATTGTGTTGGTTTTGAAAAAAATAATTTAATTCGTAGGGGATAACGATGTATAGATTTTAATAAATGAGACACGCGGTTTCAAGACCAGAGAATCGTTTATGAAATCTAACGAGTTATGTCGAGACGGTATTTTGATTTCTCATTATATCATGTAGCGACGTTATAACAAATGTGAGCACACGGCGCAACGTTTAACGATTGCGAGAAGGGAATCACGGTGGTGTTGTGCAAATAACGTGGGCGATTTACGTGGGTCGATCCTTCGATCCGAAACAGCCTGGTACGAACCTCTCGACTAGAATAAAGAAATCGAAATTCGAGTTTTTCTCTAGGCACTCATTTTCACAAAATCGAAAAGGCTACGCGCGAGATTTGTCCTTAGAAGAGAAAGAAAAATAGAATCGCAATGTATTTAACTCTTCGCCGGTAACATGAATTTTAATTCTTCCGTCAGCAATAAATTTTCGAGAAACAGCAAATTTTTGATTGTTCCAAATTATATAAAAATTTTAAAAAATATATATTTACCAATGCTTTTAATAATGAGTTTTTACTATCGTAGAAGTGTTGGATTATATTTTACTTAAAACTTTTATTTCCTATACACTATAAAAAAAAGTCTATTAATAGCTAATGTTGAAATAATTTCAATTAAACATAATCAAAAATTAACATAACAATAATTTTATTTTTCTATTTAATAAATATTATCAAACATAATAAATTAATCATTTAGTAATAATTATTAAATATTTAAAAATAAAATAATTTTTTAGTTATATTAACTATAAACATTTGATTAAATTTATTTCGCTCAACATTTGGTAGTTATAGTACCAGACTTTTTTTTCAGTATAATTGTTGTATTCACATTACAGTCTTAAAAGATACTTTATTTTAATATTTTATTTAATATTATTTTACTTAATTTTTACAGATTGAAATTTGTCAACCAAAATGCATACTTAAAATATTGATAGTGTCTTAAAGACCTCAATTGCTAGAGGAGAGTCAAAGAAATGGTTGATCGACTCCATACATCCATTTTTATCAATGTAGATCAATTTCAATCTTCGTTCAAATAACTCTTCAGCTTTTTACAATTCGTAGAACTAGAAAAACATGAAAAGTAAGTTGAACCGAGATTAAAATTAATCTACATTGGTGAAAACGAGCATTAATCGATTACGCGAATTGGAAAGCGCGTCTTAATGAAGATAATTAGCGGCACTTTGACGTTTCACGGAGTCGACAAGCTAAAATCAAAGAAAAAAACAGAGAAAGAGGAATTATTTATAGTAGAATTTTCGAGGTCAGCGCGACGAAGTGCGCGATCCATCGAGATCGACGTATGATTTAGCTTATGATCGCGAAGATAGAAAGACGCGGCGGCGCGAGAGAGAGAGAGAGAGCGAGAGAGAGAGAGAGAGAGGGAGGAGAGAGAGAGAGAGAGAGAGAGAGAGAGAGAGAGATGATCGCGTGGGAAGGCGATCGGAATCGCGGTGGATCCTTATAGGTCGGGGAAACGAGGACGTGGTGTTTGCTTCGTGCGGCTAACTTTGCTAGTGTGAGGTTCTGTGAAAGGGTGAGCGCTAATTGCGAAAACCAGGTAGCCCGGCCGGCGTTCGCCGGTGGGTATATACGTCGTATTCGTTAACGCGAGGTCTTAGAGGCGGCCTTAATTGTTCGCTCGGTTAGATGCTCAAATCAACCCACGTCTCTAGAGAGACGGTAGAAAATCTCATTGACGCTCAAATGGAAAACCTAATCAAGATAGCGAATAAATCTCTGCTGCATAGACTCAACGGTAATCAAGGAGTCGGCGTGGTGACGTGATGTTTGTGCATTCCTTCGAAGACACGCGGAAAATTGAATTCTTACGCGTCCGTGCGTAAAGTTAATCGAGATGACGAATGAAATCGTAGGAGCTGCGAATTCGGTATGAATCCGTGGGAATTAGGAAGTGTAGATATGCCGGTGACCCCGTTGAATTCTTTTCGAGATGAAAAGCGTGGAAAGTCTTGCAGATGCTTGAATGTGAAATTAATCGAACTAGGCGCGAAATGGTCGCACAGGACCATTCTATTGAATGAAATCTTAATTGAAAAACCTGAACTCGTATAAATTTAAAATGCATCTAGGTACTTCTATGATGATCAAAAAACGTGATTCATCTTTGACATATGTAGGGAATTTAATCACCATACGATTGAACAATTAATTGAGACAAATTATTAATTATAATGAAATTGCAGATTTAATATAAATTGACAATAATAGAAATACAATAATCAACAATGATGTTAAATAATTTAACTAAAAAATGTATTAAATTTTAATCATATTTAGTTTATTATTTATTAAGTAGATACGCTAATACAAACGTTGTTTACTTTGAAATTAAGCAATTTAATCAGAAATGGATTGATTTATATTTTAACACATGAAAGTTAAAAATAACAAAATGTTATTTGAGAGAGAGAGTGTGTTGAAAAATAAGTCGAATTTAAAAAAAAGTTAAAAAATTACTGACTTATTAAACAGAGGAATATTTTACTCTTAAATGAAACAATTTTTAATTTAGAATGAAATGATCGGTTTCATGCCAAATACTATTTATTTTAAATGTAAGAATACATAAACTTATTTTTTATTATATAAATAAACTTAAATTAATATATTACTTTCATTTCAAGACATATTAAGTCAATCTTATTTAAGGAAGGAGAATCGGAATTATTAATCTGATCTTAATATTGTTTTTACTTTTATACTGCATAAAATTTTATACTGTTGATAAAATTAAGTACATCAAAAATATTTATCTTGTTATCATAAATTCTTTCTGAGAAAGTAACTGAATCAATCGCGATTCATTCCCATGGAGAATTTTAATATCCTTCGAGATCGAAAAATTAATCGTTATGAATTGAAAAGTGAAAAGTACGAGCTCGACGTAAATTCAGGCAATTGGAAAATCGTCCGCGTCGTGACGACACGAGAGAATTTTTTTAATTAATACTCAAGTGGCCGACATAAATTTACGGCGATTAACAAACCGTCATGACGTTCTTTCATTTTAACAAAAACACGCGTTCTTTCGTAGCCGGAAGCTACGTATGAATCGCAGAACGGATCTAAGACCAGGTGTGATTACGTGAAGAGGATCATCGCGATTCAATTACACGCTTCGCTACCGCCGTCATTATGGTGGTGTCACATCGCGAGTCCAGCATCTCGTCGAACATACGGGCGATAATCGAGCAGCTGAATCTGAATCCGGTGGAGAGGCGACGGCTGATCGACAAGACCAGGCAGGGCAGCAACGCGCGATGCAAGAGTTTCCCGGATGGGATAGTGGTGGAGTCTCAAGCACCGAAGATCAGCATCGGCGTCTACGGATGTAAGGATCGGAACACTGAATATGAGATACCGACCCCGATCAGCAAGACTACGATCGCGGTGCGTAAGATCGAGATCGAGCGGTCGAGGTCGAAGGCGGAGACACGGCAGAGACTTCCTCCTCAGAAGAAGGAAGCGCACATCGTGTGTCAGGTGAAGAAAGAAGCGCCCGTCGTGCCGGTGAAGAAAGAAGCACCTGCTACGCCGGTGAAGAGAGAATCGCGGATGGAACACGTAAACGAGGTAAAACAGATATCGATCGTGATCGTGCGATAGGATTTGCTTACTGGGCACTCGTTGCCTCGATCGAGAAGGCAATAATTGCCATTTATTGCCAATTGTAATTTATTTTCTAAATGTAATATGTCCAGCGGAGAGAGAAACAGTAATTTATGCGCTTATTTATCTGCAATAGGCTTACTATCGATATACTTAAATGGATTCATAAATATGATTGATAAATATACGTATCTTACATATCGATTATTTATATCTCTATAATATCTATTTATATATCCATTCTGAAACAAATTGAGAAACACTTTGTACTCAAAGTGTCACGTTAGTTATCTTAAAAACACATTTTTATTAATATTATATCGCACACAATCTTAATCGAAATTTTAATTGAGCAAGGCGATGTTATAATGTAGAACAGACACGTTCTGGATTTTGATGGCGAAATGCTTCGGTACTTTATTAAACGATATCCCATTAATCGAATCCTCGCATGAACGAAACGAGAACAAATTAATCGATCGCAAATGTGGTAATGTAGCATTTAATTTGAGTTTTTGTCAAAACTCAAGGGGCTCAAGAGCAAGTTTGAGTGCCAACCGATAGTGTCGATCGGATGCTTCACCAAGGATACAACTTTTAACAAGGATACATCTCTTAATAAGAATATGTCCCTTAACAAAGATACGTTTCTGAATAAGGATGCATCCCTTAATAAGGATACATTCTTTAACAAGGATATGTTCCTCAACAAGGATGCATCTTTTAATAAAGATGTATCTCTTAACAAGGATACATCTTTAAACAAGGATACGTTTCTTAACAAGGAAATCTCCTTTAAGAAGGATATATTCCTTAACAAAGATGCGTCCTTTAATAAGGATACATCTCTTAACAAGGATGAAAGTCAAGTGACAACGACGCCAATACCAATGAAGATCCAACCAAAAAATCAACGGGCGATCAAAGGAGAGCATGTAGCTCGAATCGACGTCGGCACGATCGAGGTAATTGATCGTATGATAAATAGGCGGGATCTCTCCCGCGATTGTGTTTTAACTATTAAACGCGTAACTATTAAACGCGAATTAATAAATGAATAATCATGTAATCAGTCTGTGTACGACTCTGTAAGGACAAGGTCGTGGACGCGTCAACGATGTCAATCAGACCATTGTACAAGATCGAGGATCATCTCAGATTGAGGCAGTTAGATACGACGTTGACTGTCAGGATCCACCAAATTACGAGGGAACCGACGAAGGAACAGTCTCGCGTCGAAGACGCGATCGAGGTAATCGATCGGTCGACAGTGACTAAAAGTTACTCCAAATGTTAGATTCGTAAGGAAAATCTAATTGAACGTCTTTTACGATTATTTGATTACGACATCGATTTATATTATTTAAGGAAACATTCGTAGTCTAAGGTTCTTCGAAATGCCAAGATTTTTATTAATTAATATTAAGAGCAACTGTGATAGGAGATATATATTTTATATACATATAATATTTCGAAGAACTTTAGATCACGAATGTTTCCTTAAAAATTGTAACGCTTAAGTAAGCCATGTTGTATTAAGTTATCTTATAACTTAACATAACATGGCTTACGTAAGTATTACAATTTTTGCTCAATCATGCTATGCAAATTTAAAATTGAAAACTTTTTTAATATTAATCTAAAATATGAGACGTTTTCAACATTTACCTGCGTGCAGTGAAGATTTCACTACCCATGTAATTATCTACAAACAGCAAAAAGGTCATATTGGGTATTAAATTATTGAGGGCATCTATCTTATATATATATTATTAACCTTTAATACATATAATCATGTCCTACGCATTTCTTTTCTTTGAAATACTAGGAGCACCAAGTAATTAATTATAACATTTATATATAATTTTTTTAATACGTCACCTTACAAATACTTTCTAAGGATATTAAAGTATATGTAAGAATCATTTAATAACTTTTACATACTTTTAACAATTATGAAAAATTAATTCGAGATTCAAGTGTAATAAAGTGTTGTGAAAATCTTTGTGTGTATTATGGATTAATATAATATATATATATTTTAAATAATATTTTAACTATTACATAAATTAGTTAATATACTAATTTATATTAAAATTATTTAAACTGAATTAAGTGCTCTCTGATAAAGGATGGATTATGCCGCAAACACTCTGAGATATTTACACATCGGACTTCGTGTTTGGCGTACAAATGACTTTAACGGATTGAAGATTGACCACGTTCGTTCGCTGCTCATTCGTGCATTATTATCGTCTCTCATACCTACACCCACGTGACAATTCAAAGATCGCGTGAACCGCGCAATCGTCGGCGTAATTACACATCGGTTAAAGAGACGAACGATCCAAGCTCATTCGCATCATCCTTTCTCCTTTCTCTCGTCATCCTTTTCTTTCTTGCGTTGTGCGCGATAGATCTCCTTCGCTCCTTCGGAAAATGACTTTAGTACCGAAAGCAGGCGACAACGCACCTGCGACCGGTTTCCGAAGTCGATCGCGGTTAAGTGGCCGCGCCGCACACTCGACGACTCTACTTGCACGGTGGTCAATACCGTTAGAGACCGACCAGGGGACGTGCTCACTTTGCCTGGTTCGCCTGTCGAGAATTATCGGCGCCGTTACCGGCGCCGAGAATCACGTTATGCCGCACGGGATCTCTTTTCACATTCGTGCAAATTAATTAGCAAGTCGAAAACAATCGGACTTGCATTTGAGACTTTTTAAGCTCACGAGCTCAGAGATCTGTTTTTATGAAATTTGCCAGGTGACATTTTTGGCACACGCACTTCTTTGAGTGCTTCTTGCATTAATTTTATTCATAATGAACAAAGAAATTGTTTATAATATTTGTTATAATTTGTTAAATGTGGTTTTTTTTTTAGGGGGGAAACTTTAGAAATATTTATTGTTGATTTTAATTAATTGATATCAGATTAATATCAAATTTAAAAGAGATATATGTAGATTATTGATATAGATTATTGATATAAATTAATACAGAGATGTATTGTACTTAAAAAAGAGATTGGAATATGTTTTTTTTTCGACGTTCTTGAAAAAAATAGATCTGTAAGGATAGATATTTGCATAAATAGATCTGTAAGATTTTTTTTAATTAATATTATTTGTAATATCAATCTTATCAACTTCGTAAATTAATTTCGACGGTTGATAAAGAAATACTCGTTGCAATTTATAACGCGTATTTTCTTGGAGATTCTAGAAATACTGTTCATTATTTTATTAATTTTAATTAATTAATACTATTATATTTTTAGTGATAAGTTAAGCAGGGATAGCAATTTATGAAAATTTTAATTTTTTACGAACTTAATTTTTTTCTTGTCCTTTTCTTACGCGAACTCTCGACAATCAAAACAAGAAGTCGCGAAATGAGATTCGTTGGCAGTGCGTTATATAAGTTTAATCTGATTAATTAAATAATGAAAGAAATCTTTGTTTTTTTTTTAATATAGATTACGAGATCGAAAGACACGATTGATCGGATTGTTTCGGTAGCCAAGGAAGATTTACGTAAGTCTCATAGAATATTACTCACGATTTCATTGCTTCGCAACACGCTAAATTGTTCAGATAATTGCGATTTACACTATCTAGTTAGAATCCAAGCTTGTACATGAAAATGTAAGGAAACGTTAGATTAAAAAGACACAGAAAAATATGAGAGAAAGTTAACTAAAAAGTATTTCACACCAATGATGTCATTGAACTCAAATTCATAACCAGTTATTTTAAACAATACAAAATGATTTATAATAATTTATTCTTTATTAAATATGTTTTGTTTTGTACGTCTTAAAAATATGTTTGGAACATATGTTTGGAAATATGTTGAAAAATATGTTTCAACAACTACTATCACATTAACAATGTAGATTACATCTACATATTATATTTTATAAATTCTGTAATGTATTTATGTTAAATTGCCATACTTTGCGAGATAATAATTTTAATAAATACAATTTTTTCCCACTTATAACAGCGCAACTAGAAAGCGCGAGCTTGAGCCACACTGCAGCGCATCACCGGATCTCCGTGCGTCCAAAGAACCGACGTCCACCGCGTCGCACGACGACGACATCGCCCAACAATGCCGCACCTAGTTCGCCATCGATACCACCGACCATCGCTGAAGATACCTTGGACAGTTTGGAACAACAAGAGCAACAGCAGCAACTGCTCCAATCGATTAGCAATGCACCGTCACCGACGGAACCACCTAGAGCTATTGGCGTGACTAGGAAGTCATCGAGCCGGCTGTCCCGCAATTCCGACATCTTCGAAGAGTTGGAATCAAAGCTGCCGCGAAAACCAAGCGCAACATCGTTATCACCAGATAGTCTGGACGCTACAACAGCGTCGCGAAACAGCGCCGAGATAAACAGCACTGCTACCGAGGAACAACAGGCAGAAGTCAGATGGATACCGGTCGCCAGGAGGCCATCCAATCGAATATCTAAGGGCTCCGACGTGTTTGAGGAACTGGAAGCGAAACTACCGCGTAAAAGATCTTCGTCAAATCGATTGTCCAAGTCGCCCGATAGTCTGGATTCATCTCCCGGCTGTTGGTTCTCCAAATCCACCGAAGACGGCTTCGACAAACTGATGGAATACGAACAGACCGCAAAACCAGTGGCTTCGGTTAGAAGACAACTGCTGAATCCAATCTCGAAATCCACTGATCGCGTTTCTAAATCATCAGACAGTTTAGAAGCGATCGAACCGCTGGCCAGTGATGATTCGATGGAGCGACGACGAAGTAGTTTCGACTTTCGAGCGCGTAGAAGTTCGAAGGCGATGTCTAAGTCGTCGGAGAGCTTTGACCTGCTTGAACAGAGCGACTGCACCGGTGAGGAAATCAGCCAAGAACTGCAGAAGAGAAGCAGCGTGTCCGACATCAATTTATCGCGCGGAAGAAGATTATCGAAGAGCATATCCAAATCGTCCGAGAACTTTGAGAGAATCGATATGAATGATATGAAGGACGACGTCGAGGCAGAATTGATATTGGATGATGATGCGCCAAAGATGGGCGGTAGACGATCAAGCAAGAGAATGTCCTCGGAGAGTTCGGATAATTTGGACGTGGAGGATAGGCTAGAGAACAGGAGGGTCAGAAGGACGCCTAAAAGAGTACCGAGCACCAGTATAGTGGATATGATAGTTTCTGGAGATGACCACGAGGGAGAGAAGCGACCGACTCCTACCAGAAAACCATCGAGACTCCAGAAATCTTCTGAAAGCTCAGAACTGGGTAGCACGGATACTCTGGATTCGGAGAGGAGGAACAAGTCATCGGAGAGCACCGAGACGTTGGATAGTCTGGAGAAAGACTTGGAGCAGGATAGGAAAGAAGAGGAGATTACAGATAGCGTGATAGATAGGCGTGAAAAAAATGTAAGATTTTATGAAAGACAAGAAAATGATATACATTAACCCTTAATTACAGCTATAAAAACTACACTACTTACTAGCTATAAGAACTACTCTAAGTTCTAAAGCATCCTGTTTGAAGTACAGACTTCAAGTGAAATCTTCCGTCTTACAATGATTGAGAAGATTTACAGTCTTTTTACCTACAATTTAGACTCTCATAGTACTAATCGTAAAGACATGTACAATCATTTAAAAATTTTCGCTTCGTTCAAATGACACGTTATAGTAGTCAAGGGTTAAAGCATTTTTCTAATTTTTCTTCTTGTCTGAGAAGAAATTACGGCAATTAAATGAATTTTCTTAGTATTAACTTATTTTTTTATCAGGCTTCAAGATAACAAAATTTACAATAAATGTTAAATTATAAAGTAGTAAGTTAAACAGCTTTTCTAATCATTCTCCAAATATTTTCTTAATTCTTGTCTCGGTAATAGAGAATTAATTTTTAATAATTTTTCAGGATTCGTGGTCTAGCAGAAACGTACCAGCAACCGATTCCGATCAAACGTCGATGGGAGACGATACCGAAGACTCCAAATCGCTCATTTCTGCCGACAATAAATACTACTGGCGTCAATCTTCTGAGCCAGTATCTAAGGAGAACTTAGGTATCCAACAGTTGTTGGCCATCACAATAATGACTAGAGTGACAGACAACGGAAATAATCAACGAGGCTCCATCATTTATCCGAAGAAGAAGCAAATGAGCACATCGCAGCCATCATCGCCGGTGGCCAAGCAGGAAGACACAAAGATGCTTTTCGACAATCTGCTAGTGAGCAATAAGAACGATGAGGACCTGCAAAACATGCTTAACGGAAACATATCGGAGGTGTCCACTGATACTAAGAGCTTCAAAGAAAAGCTGATCATGTTCGAGAAACTCGGAAAATGAACGCGATAGAACGATATGGAACCATTGTTTCACGATTCTTTTTTCGATTAGCGGATCGCTTTGTTATAGCGACCGATGCTTAATGCAGAAAGAGAAAACACAGGAAATGCGAGAAAAGATAAACGATCTCGTTTAGCGCTTGATAAATACGCATGTTGTAGACTAGTATTCTCCCTATTGGAGTTATTTGGATTATGAATGGAGTAAAAAAAACGAAGGAAATCGAGAATTAAATTTGCAAATAATTATTTTTCCTAGACAATTTTTTTATCGTCCACAGAACTGTGGATACGACATAAAACAATCAACGTAAAAGTATTCAATTGCGACATATTCTTTTAAATATACATATATATATTATAATATATATATCTAGAGAGAGTAAAAATTTTTGAAGTACCAAAATGAATGGTTTGGTATTTAAATTATTTCTAAATAAATTTGTTCGTATATTTGTATATTAATTAATCAAAATGTAATCACGACAGCGCGGTCTAATTTTGGAAATCGAAAAAACTTTCAGTTCACGTTGATAATTGGCTGTGCTTCGTTGTTGATGCATTTATTAGGGAAATCAGTCCCACCTGCAACATCTTTCAATTCTCACATTTGTGGTTTTTTTTTTATACGACTGAAAACTCCAACATTTGAGATTATACCATCACGGAAACGCATTCGCGAATGCGTACATTCTCATAGGGAGCTTTATTTCACTCGCAGATAGTTGTACAGTAGTTGTAGCAAAGATGTGATCCTTTCGGCGTGCATTTATAAATACCGTATATTATCCCGTATCGTGTAAATACGAAAGGAATAGCAAAGTTGTGCGTTATCATTCTAATGATTTTGAAGAAAAAAAATATATAAATATATGTTTGGCACACATTATAGTATTAACAATAATAAATGTAGAAGAGACGCGAAATGTAAGCTACGACGGTCTAAGAAATGAAGAATGTTACATGTGCAATTGTATATTTTTGACGCTCTCGAAAAATCTGTTTATTCTATACAAAAAACGTATTAATCTCCCACACGAATTATCCACAGACTGCCTACATGTATAATGCGTAATCGAATTATGTTAAAATGAGCCTACAATTCTTCGTCGATGAAACATATCACTAAGTGATATTGATACTTTGTCTCGATTTAATTAAATGCCTATAAAAGATTGTTAAAACAATGATCTGGATGTATAAAGAGAAAAATTGTGAAATTGTCGATAGTCGGCGACGAGCATGTGATTACCCAATTTTTCTTGCTGACCCAGAATGCGTTGAAAAGGCTGTATAGAGCATATCGTCTTACATTCTTCGAATTTCACGAGGAAGAAATGATTTTTTGTAGCCTTTCAAGTGCCTTACCGAATCAATTGAGAAACTGAAATATAGGAAATGCGGGAAATATCAATCCCTCCCCCTCCCATTTAGTTATTCAGATAATGGACGTACGTTTCGGATCCCGCAAGATGCAAAGATTGTCTCTTAGAGTAAAACAAAGAAAACTGGATTTAACCACCACGTTACTGTAATATTATATATATATATATATACAGAATAACAAGAGAAATTCTACACACAGACATACATACACGCGCGCATTTACACTCAACAGATTTTCTTTCCATTGATGTAAATAAAGCTGCCATCGCAAATTACGGTTCGACAACAGAATCCCTTTCTCTTTTTTTATTACATGCACATCCCACAATATTCGCGCCATTTCCGTGGCGCGTCCTTAAAAAATTACAAAATCACCGACTTAAGTGTATAATGCGGAACATTAGGACATCGTCTATACGTACGTGTGGATAATCGAATCCCAAAAAAGATGTGGATTCTTTTTTTTTCTCTTATCGGTACGAAGTATGTACACACGGCGTTACAAATATTTTAACATGCCTTCTCATTCTTTCTCATACTTTCTCATTCCTTCTTCGATACTCGTGCAACTCATATATTAAGATATTTGTGACGCTATGTGTACTAAGTAATACAAAGTACATCTCAATCAGATTTTTTTACGTCAGTCATGACGTTACATCACGTACGATTTTATATGTTTTTAGATCACGTAGAAACTCTTTGTGTACGTACAAAAAGAGGAATGTAACAGCGAGTTTTTTTTTAACACGTTGGCAATGAATTCGCGCGTAACAATGTGGTCTTTGCGGTTTCATGAAACAGGATAAGATCCTAGATAATTACTTTATCGCTAGCGAATCAAGTTCAATATTATGCAACTTCTCGGATGCAAGGACGAATTATTGATCGCAATCATAATCGTTGTAATTTGCGTACATAGTGGCACATAGCGGAAACATTTTAATACATTTATCATTCTTGTTTCAAAATACTGAAGTTACTGAAGTTATTATTATTTAAATGATATATATTCATGTATTGTATTTAATTAGGTTGATCAAGGAATTTTTTCGCCTTTTTTATTAACATATTGTGGACCGATGATATGCGAGTTATAATGGTCGATAAAATACATAACATGTTAATGGGCTATAACGATTTCGAACGATCCACGATTTATTAATGTAAAAGCGATTGAATTTTTTGATCAAACCAACACATGACTAAGCTCCGTTGACAACGAATATTTTATCCATGGTAATGATCTTATTTCATCTTTAAGAGAGTACAAATTTTGATACTAAAAAGGATAATCGATAGCGTCTCGAAATCTCTGTGGAACTCTATCGCCTAAATGCTAAACGGTAATGACTGCTATCTGGAAATAAAAACGTAATATTGGGTCCCAACCGAAGAACAGATACTCATTGAAATAAAGAAGATTACTAGCTACATTACTAATTGCTATTGCATTGGAAATACTTGCGAAAGATGAATTTTTGTTATTTCAACGTTATTTCTTATCGATCCTTGCAACTCGATGCTCGCATCTCGCGGTCCACCGAAAGAGCTCAAGTGCCTGACATTCACATTGTATGTGCGACTAATCGCGTTTTCATTTTACTATACAAATCCACGAGTTTACAGTTCATCGTGCTTGTCCACAGTCTCCGCTGCGTTAGGATTGCAGAGCGCCGGTGTGGAGAACTCCATGGCATACTCGCAGCGATTCGGTTCCATTACGGACATAAGCTTATTTTCCATTCCGCATGACAAAGTGATAATTGTGGAACGCGCCGGGCCATTCCAACAGGTGAGACCTCGATCATACTTCATCTTAGTGTATTTGGCACTGGTCGGTCCGATCCATTCGTTCCAGTGGCCAAGATTGATGCTACCACCGGATTTGGACTTCTGGGTTGCCATGGCGTAGAAACACAGTTTATAAATATACTCCAAGTCCGTGTACTCAAAGCACTCGCCGTCAAGCGACGCAAACACTTCTTCAGGCCCATAATCACGGCCTAGCTTATCCTCCAACTGTCCAATCTCCAACTGCAACTCGTTGATGGCCTTCTCTGCTTCCTGGAAACGTTCGCGAGCATTGGTAGCTTCATCGATGAGTGCCTGCGTTTCCTCGTCGTACTGAATTTCCGGTTCTGGTGATTCCTTCTCGTGTTCCTCCTCAGGTACTTCCTCTTCCTCTCCATCAAGAATTTCTCCTTCCTTCTCATGATCCAAGTCGTCCGTAGGCTGATGCTCGTTTATCTCTCCTCTCTCCTTTGCCGCTTTGAATATACCTGCAATTACGTAACGAAATTGATAGTTTACAGACTGTAGAAAAAAAAGATGATGAGCTTAGATGTTATCTACCTTGTTCCAACATCAAGAAAGGCTTGATGTTTGCCCAAGCGTTATCTGTAAACTCTTGTAGAGTGACTTCCTTATTATCGCCAAGGAAATACAACGCTTCTTCCTCTGACACAGCACCGTCCCTGTTCTTATCAAATGTAGCCCTGGTTTGCAGTTCCACTAGCGTTACTGTACCGCTGGAGTCTGAATCCAGTATTTTGAAATAATCTTCCACTTCAGAAACGTTCAAGTCCTCGTCTTCCTCTTCCTCCTCCCCAACAGCTTCTTCAGTTGCCGGTTGTTCTGTTTCGGCCGGTTTGTATTTCTCAAGCGCTATGCTTTCTAATTCCTCTGCTTGTTTCTTCAACAGCTCTTTTTCCTTCTTGATCAACTCCGCTTCTGTGTAATCCGTTCTCAGCTTGGCCAAACGTGACTGATGCTCCGTTTTGATGGTCTTACCTCTGGCCACTAGCTCTACACGCAGCTTGTTACCCTCTCGTGCTAATTGCTCCACTTTTTGTTGCACCAAACGGGCCTCCCGACTCAGCTCGTTGCAGTTGTTGATGCATTCCACTCTGGACGCGTACTCATCACTTGTGTCGCAGCAGTCGCACACGCCGTCGTTCACCCATGATGATGGTATATAGGCGGGCTTATGACCGGCGTTGTCGCAGTAGAAGACACCGTTGGCGCAAGCTGCTGTCCCGGGTTCATCACTGCCGTCCCCACAGTCGCAATAGTCATCATTCACTTGGGTGAACGATATCAGCCGACTGCCGTCCAGGCATTCGAAATCACGGTCCGGCCGGTACAACGAGTTCTTCGCCACCGGTATACCGCGTATCTGCAACACTCCCGAGCCGGCTACATGGCCCGGCGTGTACGTGGCCAGAAGTAGGCTCATCGATGCCGCGAGCGCCAGAAATCGCGACGCCCGATGACCATCCATTCTCTGGCTCACGAGTCGGAAGTCTCTTTGCAGGTTTACCTCAATTCACCTGGACTCGCCCTCGTCAGATTCACAGAGATTAACCGTCCTTTCCAGAAGTAATCGTCCTTTTGAGGTTCGAAATACGAACACTACGAACGCGACACGACTGCCACACGGCACACTCGGCAATCATGATGTAAGAATACAAAGGGTATGGTCAACGCTACAAAAGCTTTGAAGTGTTTTTTAATTGGTCAGTTTGTAAAATTCTTTCTTCTAATTGGTGCATTAAATTCAAAGCATTTGTGGCGAGGTTTGATTAGTCAATGGGCGAGTTCAAGATGACAAAATAGTTAGGCATTCATGCCGAGCGAATGAGCATGATTGGTTCTTACTTGTGGATCCAACCAATCATGTTTAATTACTCGGCAAGCAGACCAAGCCGCTTTGCCGACTTGAACTCGCTCAATGTGTATCATTGGCTGTGTTCAGCGGAGATCTAAAATGCTGATTGGATGATCTAAAAGAATACACCAATAACAGCGAACGCTCACTCAGCTGTTGAATCCGCTGAACGCAGCCATTGTGCGTAATGGCGATAGCAATACTGGAAACAACCCATCAAATTTTGATCACAATACACTTTCCTGCGTATAATAGCGTTGGCATATTGAAATAGCCAATCAAATTTTTTCTACAATTCACTCTCCTACTGCGCATCCTCGAAGGTTACTGCCCAGTTTCCATCGAGAGTTTAAATCGGAATAATAAAAATAATAAAAACCAACCAACTACAATCGAGTATATCCCTGTTACAGGGGTCGAACGACAGGTGTTAGGGGCTCCATACAATAAAAGAAACAGGGAACAGAGAACAGAAAATAAGAATTTCAACCTATCAGAAATCATGTATTGTGGAATACACAGTTTCTGATAGGTTGAAATTCTTATTCTCTGTTCTCTGTTCCCTTTATTGTGCGGAATCCCTTATTATTAATTATAGTCAAACCCTGGTGTGCCGAAACCATAAGAATGTCGGTCTTTAATATGAGTGCTTTCCATTTGATGACCAAATCGACACAAGTTTGTTCTATCTTTGTCACTCTCTGAATGAACAAGGATAGAACGATGCTTGTGTAGACTTGTGTCATCAAATGGAAAGCACTCAATAGTATCTCGTCAGTGACATAGATAAAAATAATACATCAAGAATATAATATAATATATTTATGAATTATATAGTACAAATAAAACCTCTAAATAATATAAAAATTTTAATTAATAAAGATTAACATTTTAAACGTTATGCATTATATTGGGTCATCTAAAAAGTATCCGCGGTTTTTTGTCACTAGATGTGTGTTGATGGTCATATATCTAGTGACAAAGTACCGCGGATACTTTTTAGATGACCCAATATTTTGTAACATTTATTCACCATAGTTATTATTTAATTTTTTTTGCATGAATCTTCCCTTAATTATATGCACTTAAATTGTCCAAGATGGCTGAGTTCAGTCTCTCTCATTGGCCAGTAAAAATGCCTGCGCAATAGCACATCTTGTTACTTCCATTACTTCCATCATGGACAAAAATTTTGTGAGGAGGGAGAGAGAGGGATAACTAAGGAATCATTCAATTCAATCTGCGCACAAAGCTGAGATAAAATCGAGGAAATCGTCGCGAGAGTGATGCATTGAAATCGACCAACTTCCGTTACCATAATGATGCGCAGACGAATGAGACGAATCGCCTGCTGAGTTCCACGCATCATGGCGACGCTCAGCTGGTAGTGAGTAGTGAGTCTGCTGCTGCTGATCAGTAATCAGTGAGGGGTATGTGACGGCTGTGCTTGGACAACTATTGCGACGGCATCGTTACACCTCGATCACGTTTGCCGAGCATCAAGTCATCGGTGGATGTTGTCGCGCCGCGACGAGCGGCGATACAGGTGAAATGGCAAGCAGCACGGTCGTCAAATGTGCGTCAAAAATCGCTGTCGCGCTGTCGCCGTCGTCACCGTGTCTTCACGGAAGCCTGTAATCGCTCGCGCGGAACGAGAGAGCGGGATCGCGATCTGGAGTAGACGTGCGAATGCGACGTGTGAGCGATCTGCAAAGCTGACAGCTCGCCGCCAGTGAGAGAGAAAGAGAGAGAGAGAGAGAGAGAAACAGACAAAGAGAGAGAGAGAGAAAGAGAGAACCATGGGCAACTGCTTGAAACGCGCCACCGGCAACCAACAGGACAATACCACTCTCCTGAGCAATAATCCCGAACCCAATGTATCCACAAGCGGATCTTCGCAGGAGGGTCTTGGACCACCAATCCCCTACAACGTAATTCACGTACATCGTCGTTACTGTTTATTGTTGTTGTCTTATCACCCTTGTTGTATCTTACCCGAAATATTTTATAATCTTTGAGTTTATTTGAGAAGATGCTATTAGCATTCTTTGTATCATTCTATTTTTTATTCTTTATTAAACATAAAATAAAGGTAGAATGATACAAGTAGTGATAATATTGTCTCCTTAAATATATCTTTTCTCTGACTTGTCTATGATATTCTTCCTTTGTCTGTCATTTCTTCTTTATTTGAATATATATAAGGTGATATTCATATTTATTTTAAAACTGTCTTAAATAATGTCTTAAGATGTTAATGCAGCCCTATAAACCAGTATTCACAGTTAGTTCTTATGTTGAGACTGTCTGAAATAATATCTTAAGATGTTAATGCAGATATCTGGCCAGCATTTATACTATCAAAGACTATCTTAAGTACAGTTTTAACATTTTATGAACTAATCAGAAGAATATATTAGCTTGTTAAGATATTACTTAAGATAGTCTTAAAATAAGAACCCTATGAATATCAGTCATAGACTGTGTTTAGCAGACTCAACAGATGAGTCAGCTGAACACAGCCATTGATTGGCTTATGACATCTTAAGACTGTACTTAAGATAGTCTCAAATATAAAAATGAATTACGAATATTAAATAGACCTGATTTTAAATATAGAGATTATAATTAATGGAGTCATTTACATTGGATTAGTATACATTGAATGCTGCTGTATATAAAGTAAATGCAGTGGCATAAACACTCTTACTCAATTTTGACAATGAAATATATATATTCTGTTAAATAACTTTTCTGTACTTTTGCAAGTTCTAAGGATCTACAAATAATATGTGGAAAAATGTTATGGTTGAATATTAATTAATTTTTTAATATTCTACAGCAAGCAGCTTATTATCCGTCGATCGCTACGAGGGAACGTCATTTACAATCTACCAACTTGCATATTGGTCGTGGGATCGGAGTCAATTTAGTACAGACTACTGGCTCTGCCGGTTTGAGCGAAGAGGAACAACAAGTGAGAATTGCGAAACGTATAGGACTGATACAGCATTTGCCGATGCGGGAGTACGACGGTGCTAAAAAGGGCGAGTGCGTGATATGCATGATGGAGCTGCAGGCGGGCGAAGAAGTGCGCTATTTACCCTGCATGCACACCTACCACGCGGTCTGCATCGACGACTGGTTGCTGCGCTCGCTGACATGTCCGTCATGTATGGAGCCGGTGGACGCGGCACTAATTAGCTCATATCATCCGACTACTTAATACAGGAGTGACGGAAATTTTCATCGGTTTAGCCGAACGGCAAATCGCGATTAAATTATCAGGCTAAACACGAAGCGCAACTAAAGTGGGAGCGAGAAAAATAGAGAAAGTCACTACTTTTGCTATAGAACGTATAAAGGCTTCTGGGTAGTAGAGAGATCACGTGTTAATGATCCGATTGTATTTCGCAGTTACACGATATATACATGCGCGCGCGTGCTGTTTAATATAATAATCTCTACCACAAAGAACACACTTTCCCTATAAATTCGCAAATATTTTGTTTTTTTTTTTTTAGCTCATTTCCTATGAGAAGGAGAACGAGAATTGATTTTAATTAAATCCTAGTAAACACATCACGATTCCGAAATTCTTTTTCGTAGACGAATTTTAATTATATTATTTGTATATTGATTTTTCAATTAAAAAAAGAAGATGAAGAGGCGGCTCGATGTAAAAGTGCAATAAAACGTTGAGTATAAGCCTCGTGTGCACCGATAGGTATAGTCGAAACAATAAGTATATATATAAGTAACAAGATAATAAGTACGACACGTGCGGAAATTATTATGTCGTTTGTATATCTCGGGCGGCTTTGTGTAATAATTCTCATGTAAGTTCTTGTGCGAATGTTTGATGAGCTGATGCAAATTGTATTTTCCTTCTCTGCTTTTGCATAATTGTTTTTAATCGCCCCCTTGAATCCGAACATAACGTACCTATTATCGGATAAAATAAATTAGTGAATAATTTTAATTTTAAGCTTACGAGGTAGAATTTGTTTTAGTATGCAGCTTACATATGCAGTAAACACGTGCTGGCGGTTTTCTTCTCATCTAAAACTGTCGGGACTTACGCGGACGACAGTCTATTATATTTTCGTGACAAAAAAGGAAAACTGTCTCTAATGGTACTCGCAACGTTTTAATTTTTCTTGATGCCTCGCGCATATGTCGTTACGTAAATCGCTTCAATCGCTTCTGCCGCGACGAACATTGAACATTTTTCATTTAGATAACGTGTACAGAGAGAGAATGTTTCATTGTATGCTACGAACGATTAGCGGTTTATTATACCTACAGATAGTACGGGAATGTATAGCAACGAATAAAAAAGCAAACAAAACATTAAATTAAGAAGAAAGAAAGAGAGAGAAATATAAAACGCGATAAATGATCCACACTGTTGAACACACTACACGCTAAATAATGGGCTACGTAACTTAGATTTTGTTGTTAATTTAGTGAAGCTTGTTGAACTAACTCTTGCTGCAGTTACAGTAAAGCAGTGGACATTTACCGTTCTGTTAAAAATTTTACGGAGGTATGTACAGTCTCGCGTAGTTTCGTACGTTTCGTACGTCGATATATAATATGCGATAAATAGTTTTACTTGAAGCAAAGTAACATTTTGAATCGAAGAGAGAAAAAGAGGGAAAGAATGCAATTAAATGTTTAATTTATGAAAAGAGGGGGAAAAAAAACTTAACATACGATACCGATAAGTTTTCATTTTAAATGGGAAAATGATGCTGTGAAATAGTGATTTATTGACGAAGTACAGAGGTATATAAATAATGATTTAATACACAAATATAAATATTCAGTAAGAAATTTTTTGTGTTTCTGGAAGCTATCCATCTCGACACAAAATTCCTCGATCGCGCTCTGATCGAATGTTTAAATTAGAGCTATATTTGCAAATTCTAAATAGAGAGTAGCGTAAATTTTATAAAAAAAAATAAGCCAAGGAAGGCTAACGTTATAAACTTAATTCTATATATGGATCTTTCTAAAGTAAAAAAAGAAAGAGAAACAAAAAGGAGATCCGGACGGTTTATCCCGGTGAGATAAGCGCGTTACATCGCTCTAATCAATGTATCGAACATTATTTGCGCAATTAACCCTTTGTGTTATAACGATACTTTAAGAATTTTATCTTCTTTCCAGTTTTTAATTATTTTGATGAATTTCTTGACGTTAATTGGTTTTTTATTTTCGTAGAATCCTTAGAACATAAAGTGTTAAAAAAAAAGTGCAACTATAAATTTGTATTTGTGTAATTAGTATAATTACTATAACTAAAATAGTTATCTAAAGTTGTACTTAAAAAAAAATGTATTTTTTACTACATCTATTATCAGTATCAAAACGATAATTTAAATATTCCTTTAGAATATTTTAAAGTATTTTTCAGAATATTTTAAGATTTTTCCAATACGTCGTTTTTTTTATTATAAATTAATATTCTTTTAAAAAAATATGAAAAAATCGATGTTTTACTGTAAATCCAAATAAATAATTTGAATATCTTTTATAATGGCGTTCTAGGGATTTTTTGGATCATTGAATCCTAATCCGAGATCAAAATTTCCAAATTTTCCAAAATTTCCAAATTTCCAAATTTTCAAAATAGCAGAATTGATAACGAACCAAGAACGAAGAAAGTCATATTATTTTGAACTTAGTTTTTAGGAGTATTTTGGTCGCTGTATCTGAATTCGAGATTATTATTAAAATCTTTTTTTATTAAATATTTATTTTTATAAATAATATAATATTAAATATTTTACTAAAAATTACATTAATTATTAGTCCGCGATATCGGTCATTTTGAATTTTAAAATTCTGACCTCTGATTCGTAATCAGTAACCTGAAAAATCCCCGGATGCAAAATTAAAAAAAAAACGGTTGTGACACAAAGAGTTAATCGTGGGACATCACGACAATCTGCCGGGCTACACATTATAATCGTAAGTTTCGATAATGGCAATTGTATTTGACTTGCGTTTGGAAAAGATGATAATAAATATTTGATTGAAAAAAAGAAATATCTTTCAACTGTAATCGAATCTGATCTTTCCGCAAAAATATGGAATCTACGTTGCTGTAAAATTAAGATAACAATGATTCTAGCAAAACCGTACCTTAATCACAGGGGGAGATTGAATTAAACGACACCACAATTATAAAAGTAAAAATGTGAGAATTTTAGTGTATTACATTACTTACAGAAGGAAATCTTATGTTGAATACGTAGTACGCCTGTATAGCGTTGTTAATGTCACTATTTACAGTTACGTTTTATCAGAAATCTCGAAACAATTGCGAATAACTGTCGTGTTTTTTTTTCTTCCACTTAAATTTTAAATATCATATTAAAGAGATTTAATTTTTCGTGTGTAATAGAGTAGGAATAATACAAAATGCTAATCAAAAGTATTCTCTAACATTGACATTTGCAAATTATATTTTACGTTATTTCTCTTAATTCTTAAATTAGAAATCTGAGACTACAAAATGTTCGTTTTTATTTAAACTGTACGAGACCAGATCTGATGACTACACAATTTTCTATGTATTACATCTTTTCTACTTGCTGCTTTATAATTTATGCGAGACTAATATAACGAAAAGAGTTTTCTCGTTTAGTTTCCTTCAGAATTATTGGAAGATTATGTAACTTCGTCCAACAAAATTTGGTACAAAGTCGGCTCTGATGTTTGTGAGATATGTACAGATTTCTCAGGTATTTTATCAAAATACAATAAAGTTACATTTACAGGTGTGACTGGAAATTGTACAAATAGCTCTCGAAGTATACATATAAATATTACACTAGTGGTATACATCAATATGTATGTTTTCAATGGTGTCAGAAACAATTCATTAGCACCATTCCTTACAGAAATTTAATACTCGAAAGTAGTGATTGATTACTTATTGTGAATATTAAAAACATTCCCAGTCAGCAAAATAACAATTTGCTTACAAATTATTGACAAGTTTAATCAAAATATTCGGCAAATTGACATTTTAAGCCTATATTTTGCTAATATGATAGCAAAAACCGAGCAAAGTTTTAGTCAGTCTTTCTTAGTTCTTGCTATCAATTTGCTGTCAGATTGTCAACAAGTTTTGCACGATTTATTAACAATTTATTCTCATAATTTTCAGTGGATTTTATTGTATATTTATTTGCATGATTTGTTAACAATTTATTCTCATAATTTATCAGTGGATTTTTTGTACATCTGCCATCAATTTGCCATTCATTGAATATAACAGAATTTGTATCAAATTTAGTACTTTTTATCAACAAAATTTGTTTCAAACAGACTTGGCTGATTGTTTAGTGCTTTTAAAATAAGTAACTTCCAACATTAAATTGTCCAGTATTAGATTTCTGTAAGACACACAAACGAAGTTTCGTTTTGAGACTTAATCAACGCGAATTTCGTTCTTTTTTTTTTTGTACTCCGACTTGATCGCGGTTGAATAATTCTCAATACTCCGCTAATTCGTAAATAGATGGAAGTTCTTCCATCTTGCAATTCCAGCTATATTGAAAAATTTCGCTAAAGACTAATAAATAAGAAACGCATTCATCTTCCTGAGTTTTTTGAACATTAAAGACATCTGTCCTCGACATCGATGCTCGAAAAACTCAAGAAGACGAATCGGCGAGTCAATCCGACCGTTTCACGTTTACGGGACGGTATGCGGCAATCTGTACACTACACATGATATTTTACAGATGGCAAAATCTATTGTGAACGGAATTGTATGAATGGAACGTTCTCCGAGCCTAGATAGATATTCCAAGCTAAGATCGGAGAATACTTCTATTCATACAATGTACACACTCAGTCGACTTGGTGGCGATTCGAATCTCTCCAAATATCTCCTTTATGTTACATGATATTGTTAACCGTTCTCCACGTTACCTTCGTAAAAAGATTCGCATTTCTCGAGTAGACGAAGAACCGGAATAATATTATAAGGAAACAGATTCTTGGATACCAACCGATCAATGGACAATCGTAGTCTTATCAGTACAGTCATGGTGTTGTCTAGCTCACGGCCGCAACACCTGACGAATTCAATCCAATTACGTTTAATGTACTTGAGAAATCGCAAGAGATACAGCAGAAAGCAAGTCTCGTTACTGACAAGCAGATCCAGCAGAACGCCCGGGTCGTGTGATACGGCGTGAATAAATTGCACAAAGGTCAACGTAGGGCTGAGCATCTGGCCCAGATCATTTTGTGGTGGACCGCGATAGAATAAGCCCACGGCAACATCTAGACAGCAGACCATACCCTCTATGAGAAAATCATCCTGGTCATGAAACATCTGGACGACCCATTGCGACAGCGGCATCTCCGGATGAAAGGGCATCAACGCCTTTACGCACTGATCCAGTTGACGTAGTACTTCGCGAATACTCCTCTCAATCACCGCCATGTCTTCATCGAGATCTTCGACTTCAGAACCGAGGGACGAGTCGCTGGAGTCGCTGCGTGTCTCCCGTACTGTCACGGCGACGCTTTTCAGCACTAACAGCACCATTTTCTGCAGCAGAGGACGATCACCCTCGCTAGTGCCACCGCCAAACCTGCCAGAACCGTGACGGTACGGCAACGCATCGAGCAAACGCCAATCCTTGACGGCGCGCACGATCAGATGCGCTAGGGAGCACGGCTCGTCCGGTAGTACGTCTTGTAGTGCTAAAGTACTACCATAGCACAGTACCTCGTTGAAGAGTCTAAGCAAATGTCGCCAGATTACGCCTGGCACATTAGCATTTAATAACAGCACGAGATTATTCAGCTGCGAATAAAACGTCTTGGTGTCGATGACAGAAAGATTGGCTTTGACCGAAATAATGGTTTCCCACAAATGTAGAAATGTGATGACAACGGACGCGTGTTGCGGCGTGTACGCCCCAAGAATGTCATTGAACTTGGACACAAGAATGGTCCACTTAGACTCGAGCGCCTTCACGCACATCGCTTTGATCGTCGTACTATCAAAGTCTGTGATGACGAAAGTATTGCAACCGGATGGTGGCACGTATGTGTCTCCATCCTCTGGATGTATACTACAATCTTTATGTTCGACCACTCTCTTGACCACATCCAGGGTGAACAGCATCTGGTTGGGCGAATGCGTGTTAACTAGGGACTGCGTGAGTTTCTCCAACCAGGCGGTTTCCACATTGTCTCTCGAGACGATGAAGAACGATGCGATCACGCGACTCGCTGCATACGACACGAATTTAGATAGGTCGATAATCTGATCGACGATGCCATGCTCGTTCCGCGCCACCGCGTCGCAGACGTCCGCCACTCGTTTGCACATAACATTCTTCGCGTTCTGCTTGATGGCCAGCTCGAACAACAGCTGCAGGGCGCTAAGATACTCCAGGATCTGAACTGTGTTCCAATCAGACAGAACAGCATAACGGATGCTACCGTCAGTCTCCTCCACTGTAAAGCTGGTGAACGGCTTGCGCAAACTGCTCTCCGGCATATTGCACAAGCATCGAGCAAGCAGGTTCCTCTGTAGCTCTTCGATATCGGCAAGCAAGTTTTTGCTACCTGCGCTAATCTCGATGCGCTGCTTTTTCTTAACCGGCTCCTCCATTACGTTGACTGGAGGACAACAGCAACAGGGTGCACCATTAACTCTCGTCAAGCTAACTCTTTTATGCAAGAGATGCCGCAAAGAGAGGAGCATCCAAGTACCAAGTCGATCGTATTCTGTGTCAGTCCATTGTAGTTAGCCATTGTAGTCAGCTGATAAGCAGACCCACCGGGAATACCTGTTGCAAATAGAATAAAATTTATTACTTCAGCTCATACATCAAAGGACTTGGTTTACAATGACTAACTCATAAAAAAAAGCAGCTTTGTAATTGTTATAAGATTTTTCAATATGATTGGTTTATATATTTAGAGCCAGTAAGGAAAACAACCAATCATATCAAAAAATTTTGCAACAATTACAAAGCTGCTTTTTCTATTGAATGCAGCCAATTTCTTTATCTTACATGCCAAGATGGGACTTGGTTTACAGACCTCTTAATCTCATATATTCATAATATGGATTCCATACCTTATGATTAATGACTAATTAAAATCTACTGATCAAGGCTGTTCCAAAATCTATTGCCAGTGCTAAAAGTCTATAGTTTATGTTACATGTACTATAGATTTCTACTACTGGCAATGAATTTTTGAAACATAGCCTAAATATTGCTATTAAGTCGATTCTAAATTTAAACATACATTTTTTATTTTTCATGGGACTTTTGTGAAGAAAGTCATACAAACGTTTGCATAAGGTTGACGTTCTGAAGAGAAAAATGAAATAATTGAGATTTATTAACTGCACCTGCAGTATTATCAAATGATTATATACTTTGGCACTTTAATTTCTTCAAATTCCTTCAAATATTTTTCTATTTCTTTTTCATGCAATTATCCTGCTTTATTATTACTCTGTGAGCTTGAAAATGTACGCGCACTTCTTTGTACAAACGCAAAGTCACTTTGGATATCAGCAACACGGCAGAAGCGCGGTAGACGATGACTTATGTGTAACACCAGAAGCCAGTAGGCAACAGGCCAACTTACACCATTATAAATTCCCACCGAGCTATCTTCGCTGAGAAGGGACTGCTTCCTGGCTCCTAAAAGACGTTGCGAACGGCAGTTCAATATCCTTCGGCAACGTGCTCGACGACGCTAAACCCCCGATTCTTCAAGATCCAGGAATTCGCTCGTTCCAAGATAAGAGAAGAGTCTTCAATGGCAGATCGCGCGCGCAACAGGATGAACGTAACACCGGGTCGACGACGCCGACGTTTCGTTGTCGGCGGGTGACCGAGGTGTTGAGCACACCCCCGAGGGGGTTCCGATCACGCACGGGGATCCGCGGCGTCGCGTCGCTTCGCGTTCCCGTTCTCGTTTCCCCGTCCCCGTCTCCGTCCCGCGTCGCGCGTCGCGTTGGACACGGGGCTGATGATCCCCGTTCCAAGACGCGGCGTACGTTACGCGGGGTATACGATCAAATGCGGGGTCCCCACGAATCGGTGGCGAACGCACGCCACGGGATCCCTCGCGGACTAGGAAGTGACACCCACGGAGCACACAGCGCTCGCACGGCACAGCGGCCACACTCGCTCTGTTGCCACGTATACGTTGTGCTACCGACGGCGACGGCGGCGAGAAATGACACGGGGACTCGCGTGATCGACAAACGGTCGAAGGATGCACGATAGTCGATGGCAGGGGCACGTACCGTGTCCAGTGTCAGGCGGCGAGACGTCGTAGCCACGGCCGCGTCGCACGTACGTATTCCGGTCCGTTGGCGTGCCTCTACGGCCGGGCATCGTGCGGAGCCGCGTAACACGGTAGCAGTCCGTCGCGCATTCCATAACGTACTGAGAGGGCGGTACGCGGTGCTACCGCGCGGCCAATTGCCGGCGGACGCGCACGCCGTTGTATATGACGATCCGCGGACGCGAAATACGCCGTTTATCGCTGATTAAAGTCGCCCGTAACGAAATCCCGTGCGATGTGCGATAAATAAGCGCGCGATCATCGGCAACTCAGCAGCGATCGGAGCGCCCCCGCCCGGTCGTCCAACGCCAGCACCGTGGCGGTCGATTTGAATCGGCTCGATAACGATTGCGTCGTTTTTCGATAGAAAAAAAATGTCTATTTTTCATAAATAGAAATACACTTTTAAAACTTAAAATAAAATATGTTTGATATTTGGTTAAAGCGAGAAAGAAAGTTCTAGTGCAGTCTACATTGAGAAAAATATACAAAATTTTAACAAATATATTTGTTTTTAATATGTTTACGTATGGTAAATAAATATTTACTGGTCGTTGAATCAAATTAATTTTAATCAAATATTAATATTATTTCAATATTATTTATTAATTTAAATCAAATATTAATAATTATTTCAATTAATTTGAATTAAATATTATTCAAACAAACGTTTACTAAAATTTCTTATATATTTTTTTAATGTAGTGCAGGAAAGAATAGGTCCAATAATGTGGAAAGTTTCACGTAAAAAGATATAAATTACTTGAGGTTTCGTGCAATTGTATTGTCAGTACAAATATTTATATAGCTCGTGTGTTCAAATTATATATTATATTTAATATTTTAATATTTTAAATCTTTAAGAAAGAATGAAGTTGAAGCGTTAATTGTACGCCAATTTTCCTCGGATATCACGAATTTTAAACACGACGTACATTTTATTCGTGGACGTTCCTCGCATTCCGTGCGCGCGCATCCCGGAAGTGGAAGTAACGCGCATTTTCCTCACGCATTCGTCCTTATCATCCCTTCCCCTCGTTCACTCCTCCGGCCCGGCGTCATCATCCGGTCGAATTGACTCGAAGCTCGAAGCGAAGTCGCTCGAAGCAGTCGGATGTCGGATCGGAGCAGTTGAAACGGAAAATGGCGTCCTCGAAAAGCCAACGGTGGATGGTAGACTCGGGCATTCTGCGTAAAAAGAATAGCGACGAGGAACCGCAGGAGCTGTTGGTGTTTGGATATAGCTGCAAATTATTTCGCGATGATGACAAGGCGAAAATGATTGATCAGGGAAAGCATTTGATACCATGGATGGGCGATAACACGTTGAGGATAGACAGGTCCGTTTCTCTAACCTAGACAAATTTCTCATCTAGGATATTTGTTCTCATGCCATAAATGACCACGCACCGTTACGTTTCCCCGACAACGAAACGTAACGAAAAAAGTAACGACTGACCGCAAAAAAAAAACCGACCACCAAATTCAAAAACAAAAATAAATCAAAACCAAGTACTGCATTTAGAAGCAAAAAAGCGAGGTCCCCCCTTCTCATCGTTAATCTCTGGATAAGCAAACTGGAGACTGTTTAAGGCTTCCGCAGGTGTTCTCTCGGCTGTGAAAAACGCGCAGTGTGGCAGCGCGATTTACGCGCTCTGCACGGGTGCTGTGGTGAGACGTGACGCTTATGGCTGGCCGCCTGTGCAGCAGCAAGGTGAGACACGGCGTTGAGAGACAAATGGGCAAAGGCTGACGGTTGTAGGTATTTATACGACCGTTCAGCACGGTATGTATTGGCACATTAGATTCGGGCTTTGCCTCGGGAGACGCGCACCAGGACATTGTTATACTCACAAGCTTACAGTTATGGATTTCCTTTCGACAGTCTCTATAATACATACACATGCGTGTATGTTCAATTGCGTTCCACTTTGTGCTCACAACATTCGTGAGTATTATTTGTTTTTGTTTAACACTTGATAAATAACAAGGATGAAATGATTCCGTGAGCGTTGGGAGCGTCGAGTGGAATGCGTCCTAATTTGCGTCAGCAATAGATTTGAGTTTCCATGTTATATCGATCTTAAACATGTATGTGTAACAAGATGTAATAGATCTCTACATTCGAGTATTTGTATGCTAAATTTAAAAATAAATGTAATTGAATGTAATACTGTAATTTAGAAATGATATATATATATATATATATGTAAAATATTTGTCTACATTATTGTAGTATGTTGATATTTCAAAAAAGCAGAGGTAGAAACGTTACTCGAGGCATCCTTTATAGCTCTGTTCTATTTCAGAAAAATCGCTTTGGTGGGATTTACTTCTTGACTTAACATTTCCAGATGCTGTGACCAACTTGTATATGAAAACAACTAAAACGATATCATCTTCTTCCTCTAACAGATGTATTGTATGTGTATAGGTACGATGGACGAGGGGCGCTGGCTGACTTACGGATTCACGAGCCACCACCAGGTGGTTTTGATCAACGGACAATACTTACCGAGGAAGAACTGAAAGTAGAACAACTCTGTGATGAGGAGCGGTATCGGTCCATCTACAATAATGATGCAGAGGAATCTATGTATCATGGTAACGTATTTCTTTTATTTCAAGAACGTTTTGAGTATATTTCTTATTAACTTTCTTCTTGGATATTAGAAAAGTTTAATCACAAATTTGTAGAAGAGGAGATAAAGAGGTTGCATCAAGCATTGGATTCCGAATCTTCGTACAATCAAGTAGGATATAATTATAATGAAGATGAAAATGGTCATAAAGCCTCTGGCGAGGATTCTCAGAGCTCGAAACAATCGGAGGGCTCGCAAGAGGAAGATCAGGCATTCGTGCCGCCGCCTGAACTGGAAATTCCTGAGGGAATGATCCTAGTAAGATGTCGCTTTGCACTTATTTTCTTATATTCATGAGTATTAGATAATATGATTATATAATATGTTGGCTTTGTGAATGTTTAGCCGGAAACACAGAAACTGAATGCCATTATAATGAAAACGGCGCTGTTTATAAGTCAACACGGAAGCCAATTGGAAATCCTCATTAAGACGAAACAGGCAAACAATCCTCAATTCGCATTCCTATCGATAGATGAGCCGCTCCATCAATATTACAAATATGTCCTCGATGCTATCAAGAGTGGAAAATATAATCCTGAAAAACAACCTGAGAAAGAAGAATCCGGTATGCATATCATTTTCTATAACAAGCAATGTCTTATAGTAATTATATTGAAGTTGAGTTGAAGTAATTGAAGCAACATAAAGCAGGATTTGATTACCCACACCTACTTTGATTCTACTTAATTTTTTCTTACCGTAAGTATTGCCATAAATTTTTGTTAATACTCTATAATTGGTAACCTATGCGTAATCCATCTTGATGATCTTGAGATGTGCGTGAGTCTTATTGTTATCCTTTCTTTCAAGAACCAGAGGAAGAGTCTGACCAAGATGACGAATCGTATCTGCATCCAAGTCTCGCATCATCACTTACCAAGATCGAAGCGGTATGTTTTGCACGGTATACATGTTACTTTGCACGTTGTACATTAATCTGTTCTTAAAAATGCATAAGCGGTCCCTGTGCTCTCATGCAGAAGAATTTTATGTTCCGAGTAGTTCAAAGTATGAAGATCCCTAGCTGGACCACATTATTTTTAAGAATGGCAATCTTAAAATTCGCACAGATCACAGTAGGATGAAATGTATTAATACTCTGCAACACTAATTTATGTGTCAAATATTTCTGCTTCCAGGACTGATTCTGGTATGCATTGGATCTATTCTCGTACATTTTTATTTATTCATTTATTGCACCATTTAAAATTAAAAATTTTATCCTTTTTCATGCGCATTCAATGTATAAATGGTAGTCTAAAAAATCCAGCAAATACGTTTATCATTTTATCATTTTATCACTTGTCAATAGAGGAATAATGAAGTAAAACAATTTAAATATAATTAATATAAGGGGCCTATTCTGTGATTATAGCGTTTCAGTTGTTAAGAATTACAGAATAGGCTCCTTTGCAAGTATATACAACAATCATTATTATTAAAATTGTTCACTATTTATAAATAGCAATTTATTGTATATTAAAAAAATATGCTTTTCGAAACAATTTTCTCATATCTTTTTAAATTATCTAAAGTTTATATTCATAGATATAATGTAGATATATAATAAATTCATTATATTTCCAGTTGTACTTTAATGGATACCATAGAGGATATATAAATAAATTTAGAATAAATTAAATATGTACAGAATTACTATAAGAGAATTCTTTCCGCTTGTAGGCACCTAGTATACCGAGCATACAGTATAAACCGTCAGCGGATTGTGCATATTCCATGCTTGTGAACAAGATCACAGGAAAACCACCACCATCCAAAACATCACAAGGGTTAGATGCGACGATGCAATCAATGTCATCTACAGGATACTATCATACGATGCCACCACAGGTACAACACAGGTTCCAACATAATAATAGGATAAATTAATAATATATCAAAGTTTGCATGAACATTTTAATATTATTTTCATTACATTATCACTTCTTTTTTTCCAGAGTTATCCTTATCCCACGCCCATACAGTACTCACATGGTCCAGTTATATATGGGTCAAACGGACAAATGCAATCACCTTCACAACTCGCCATGCCAATTATGCCGAACGACACGATCACGTCGCAAACCTCATCACCTAAAGAGACACCCACGCCGTTAGTACCATATGGAATACCTGCGCAAAAACCATTAAGCCGGCCGTCCTTTATTGTGCCACCAGCAGATGTTCAGATCATCATTGACAAGATGGCGAGTTATGTGGCGAAGAACGGGCGCGATTTTGAAACGATCGTGAAGAATAAAGGGGATCCTCGATTCAATTTCTTGGAGCTGTCCCATCAGTATCATGGTTACTACGCGCACAAACTGACTGTGTACGAGGGTGCGATAAATCCGAAAGTGTTGACGGAGGAACAATTATTGCAGAAACAGGAACCACAGGAAGAGAAGCAGAAAAAATTGGAGGAATTGCAGAAGAAACAACAGCGAATGGAGGAAGTTCAGAAGCGAGTGAAAATGATACAAGCAAAGAAGAAGAATGGTGGAGACTCGAAAATGAAACAGAGCACAGGATCTGCGAAACAGATTACCACTGTATCGTTCTCCATCAAAAAGCCGAAAGATGGGGAAAGCACGGTGATTGAGAAAAGGAATGCGTTACCATTGGAGGAGAGCGATGAAGAGATGGAGAGCGACAAAAAGGATATTAACTCTAAGCCCGGTTCGCCTGAAGATAGTACTGCCGATGCCAGTTTTTCGATTGCTATTGGAGACAAAGATCTACCGAAATTAGAGAAGAAACTGAAGAGCGATGACAAAGAGTTGGTGGATTTAACGGATGATATTCTCGAGGATTGTCAGAAGGAAATCAGGCAGAAACAAGCACAAGAAGACAGAATCAAAGATAAATTGGCAGCGGCCGCGCGAGATAAATTACTTTCCAAAGAACGACAGTTGCAACTTGAAAGAAAAAAGAGAGCTGCTATATTTCTCAGCAACATCCAGACACCAGCACTTAAGACTGGTTCTACTACAGTGAATCCGAATTTCCGAAAGGACGATTCAGACGAAGTACACTCCGTGCCATCGCCATCCCTAGAAGACAATAAAGACAAATCTTTACAAGATACCAAAACGTGCAGTAATTCCTTAATGGATCGATTGAAGAGCGCGGATCTGAGCGGCAAGAGATCGCGACAACGTTCCAGGAGTCGGAGCGGAAGTCGCACAGACCGCCACAAACTACATAAGAAACACAAGAAAAAGAAAAGTTCTCATCGAAGGTAATTGAAGTTACTTAATTGTAATATTGAGTGCAATATGAATAAAGCAGTATAAAAGTTCAAATATTATTATATTTATTTAAAGAGATACAGGAAATAGACGAAATAATATGAACATCTAGAAGATATATATATATATACACTATTTTTTTTTATTATTATAATAAATTGGCCCATTAATTGCTTTTAGTATACATCCTTGTTGAAATAAAGTCACATAATGTTTAAATAATTATCATTCGATTTTTAAATTCTCTTAGTAGATCATTTTTCTCAATTGCTTATATAAATAATATGAGAATAGGAAATTTGTTTCTTACTCTATTTTCCAAAATTATTCTCTATCTTCGAGAACTTTAATACCTTTCTTGATCAATGCAATTGCCTAATTTAATCATCAAATCATTTTATTTTCAAGAGCAGAATGAGAAACAGATTTCCTCCTCCAATATCTTTTAAACAATTAGAAGATATTCTGCTAGAAGGATAATATAACATTGCATTGTAGCGGTTGCTATACTATTCGAGCATATGTCTTCCAATAAGGATAGAATCTGTAGTAAAAACAAATGATAAAGCAACCTTTAATTTATAAAACAAGTCTATTTTCTGGATGTTATTTTATCTCCCTTATATATATA
>NW_011627125.1:1445990-1572625 GCF_000204515.1 Acromyrmex echinatior | reverse complement strand
GTACATCCATATATATATATTTATATATATATATATATATAAAATTATAAATAACATCTATTATAATCGCATATTGTAATAGCGACAAATTTGATACCACTTTTGTCATGAAGAAATATGAAGAATTTATCTTTAATCTTTCCAGATGTTTGCAGTATATCTCTTGCGCCTCTTACATATGTTTCTGTCTATTTTCCATTACTCATTCATCCGATAATACTTTTGAAGTGAATGATAATACTTTTTGAAGTCACTTATTTATCTCAACTATTTACCGAACTTCTCATTCCTGAATTTCTTTCAATTGTATGCGGGTTATCGCCGTGGTGTCGTGATCCATTGCTAATGCCAATATTTCGTGAACCTTGCTATTCTCCTCATCAAAGTAGTCAATTATATATTAACTTTTTCTCTAGAAAATGCAAAATGAAAATTTTTTGTATATATGTGTGTGTATATACAGGTACACGCATACACATGTATAAAAATTTTTCACGTTTCCGTTCTAAAGAAAAAAATTACATGATCGCTACCCAAAGTGAGGAGCGTACTGATATTATATCAGTGTGCTCCTCGCTTTGATGAAGTGACTGGCAAGATTTCGAGAAATGTTGGCATTAGCAATGGATCACAACACGTTGATAACCCGTAAATCCTTTGATATCTCTAAAAAAAATACCTATGAAAACCTCAAAAATATTATTCATATATATATATTGTATAAGAGGGAAAGTTTGAAGAAATGGAATGTTCGATAAGAAATTTAATTATGTACATATTTAATTTTTTACGTAATATGTACAGAAATTCCTTTCTCCTCTTCTTTATTTTTCTAAGCCAATTTTTAGCACAGAAGAATTATATATTACGAATTGAAAATAATATCTGAAAAGCAAATTGATCTTTAAATATACAAAAGATTAGATATTATTCAAACATGTTTAAAAAAATATTGGGTTTACGATGAATTGCAATAATTTCGATAATACACATACGGTTTTCTGAGAGTCATACAAAGCTGGCGATATTATGCAATATCAAAGGTTATCAAATTGAATATTTCCACGCTTAGCGTAAATACTATCTTTTGCATACGTAAAATACTAATGTTATACCATTTTCTTATCGTCCTGTCATCGCATTTTCGCGCAGCCGCTGAATCCTTAAAGAACTTCACACATCACGCGCAACCCATAAACGCGTGGCAATTGAATCCATTTACCGCGGAATGGTAACAATTCTATTATATATTTGACATCATTCGCACGTCGGTTGTGCCAAGTGTCAACCGAACATTATGGCAACGCGATTAAACGAACTATTTATATACGTCACTATTATCAATGTTACAAATCACTGATCTCTGAATAGACAATTTAGAAATTTATTTTTAGATTTATTTGCTATTATCGGCATTCATTTGTTTCATTGCTTTATTTTGTTACGCATTTTTTTTTTTAATAAGAAAAGGGAACTAGTTTTATTTAGTTTGAAAGCGTTATTAAAAATTATCAGGCATTCTAAAACACTTTCTTATTCGTCGCATATATTTTACTTGTTTTTTAGTTTAAAATATTAAAATGTATTATATTAATCATTTTGTTATCGTAGAATTTGCTGTTTTTCATGATTGAGCGAATCTTTGAAAGAACACAATATGAACAAGACATGCATTCATGACATTGAAAGCAAATCGCTAAAATAAAGAAATTACAGTCGTAAATTATTTTTCAAAGCGCTCTCATAGAGCTCATCATTTCTTTCATCATAAAGAACGTCATTCACGACTGACGATGAATGATATCTTTTTACATTAGTTTTGGTTCAATTTCTATAATTATCGTGATAATTACCATATTTTGATTTTAACGCGACGACATTTGCTTATCTAAGAAATTAACTCTGATTTGAACTGCTCAAGTTGCACTGGAAATTTCACGAGAATCTGAGAAAGCGTTCTTAGATACTTAATCATCCTGAACCGATTTGTACGACGCAATAATTTGCATATTTATAAATCGCAGGGATTTGATATTTTGATAGATAAAAATTTGCAATAATTCATTTTTTAATAATACTTTTATCGCAGCGTATTGAACGCAAATCGCGCTATACCGATTTATATGACGCAATAATTTTTACGTAAATTGCAGAGATGTGGTATCAGATAAAAATTTACAACAATTTATTCCGTTTACTCTATATATACTCATGTTTACAATAGTTTGAAATTACGGAATATGGAGAGGGAAGGGTGCGATAGACAGCAGCGATGTGATTTGATGTTTATGCTTGTGACTACCACCACCACCATCGTCGGTCCATCAAGCGATACGGGGATCAAGGGTGAATTGTCTTCGACTTTATAAGTTAACTCGCAGTTCTATGCAGGGTAAGACAGACGGCAGTTGCATTTCCACCAGTAACCACACAACTACGAAATGTCCGTCGTGGCAGCTGTAAGTTGTTACTTATTATTAACTTCGTTTCTATAAAATTTGGAATTCAAGATTTAATAAGATAATATTGCGAAGAACAAGACTCTCGGGAAATTTTATTATTATTTTATAAATTATTTCTTAATTTGTAAATTTAACAGATGATACTTATATAGTTGTCCAAATTATTATATCATTTTTAACATTTATCAATTGTATTATGTCTTTCTGAATTTATTTTTTACACAATTTATATAAAAAACCGATTAATTTAGTAGACATTATTTTTGAACGAATACAACTTTTTATTTGAATTCGCGATTAAAATGTTATGCAGACACATTGTGAATTTTATTTTCTTTCGTGTGAAATTCGTTCTATGAATATCGTGAAATGTACTTGATAATTTTTCGTGTCTCAAAATACATTCTGTCAAAAAAGTACCGAGAATTGGTCAATAAAACACAAAATAGTTATTATTCATTCAAATTTATTGTATCGCCTTCAAAGTAGGCTCCTTTCGAAATAATACATTTATGCCAACGAATAATCCAATCATCAAAACATTTTTTAAACGCATTTTCCGGAATCGACTTCAGTTCTTGACGTGGTTTTTTCGGTTTTGGCTCAGTTGGAAGGCGCCATTCATATGCACGTGTTTTTGATAAAGTCGATTCACCGTAAGCCTTCTGTAACATCTTCAGCGATTCGGCACACGAAATTCCATTTGCAATACAAAATTTGAGACAAATTCTTTGTTCGATCTTTTCATTCATTGTAAAAATCGCAAAACACACTTGAGATGAACTGATAAAATCGAGCACTAAATAATCACATTAAATGATGGCACTCCAACTCCACGTCAGTATAGAGGACAGTTATGCCAACTTAGCGACAAAAAGAATTTTGACAATTCCTTTAAGCGGACTTTTTAAATGATCAATTCCCGGTACTTTTTTGACCGAATGTATTTTATATATTTAAAAAAGAGATTAATAATCCAACTATTACACAATGCATATCAGCGCTGATTGTGTCACAAATTTGTTTACGTCATAAATCTTCTTTTGTAAATAAGGTACTAAATTATATTAGGTGTTGGAATTAATTCGTAGCGTTTTACAAGTGATGGGAAGTACTTTCATTAATGTATTTTTTAATGCTCATGTGAAATAAATAACATTCTTTCATTAAAAAACGCTACGAATTAATTCCAACACCTAATAATATTATACTTAAAAAAACACTTGAGATTAATAATAATATAAACAAATAAAATTTTGTGTAAATGTGCGGACACAGATATATGTCCGGTCATTGAGCATTTACTATCATATTTAGCATTTACTACCTATTTGTAAAGTTTCGATAATCTGTTTTTCTCGTATATGTATTAAATAGTAAACATTGATCTTTTTCTCTATGATTTTTCATGGATATCTTGTAATTGTCAACAGAAATTTGAGTATCCTGTGATCGAATATTCTTGAAATAGATTACTAAAATTTTTGGGAGCATGTTTATCGTTCTTGTATATCATATCAACTTTATGTTTGTGATAAATGTTGCGACATGTTTCTATAAACATAAAGTTTTCTATAATGTATACATTTTGATAAATCTTGATCTTGCTGTTTATCTTACTCGATTTTGTTATTTGTTCATTTTTGAAATCTACCCTTGACGAATACTTCATGACGAATTCTACAAATTATATATATTTTATCTGCAGAGATAACAGATTTTTGAGTTATCGAAAATACTTTCGTTAATCGTTTATAACGCACGAACTTATAACTTAATTTATCAGCTTGCCTGTATCGTTTGTTAAATAAAGTCTGGTTAGAAGACAGTGTTCGATCCTTTTACATCACTTTAGATATACATATACAGTGAGAGCAAAAAGTATTCGTACAAGAAAATTTTTTATAAAAAAAGTCTTATTTGTAAAAAATAAACATTAATTAGCAATTTTATACAATAAATATATTCTGTTCTAACATAAGCAAACGAGTTTTGCATATATTCCTGATTTTAGAAGCTAAATTTTTCGACTGTACGAATACTTTTTGAGGATCCAAACAATAGAATTTTTAATTTTTGTTTATTTTTCAAATGATATATTTTCTGTAATTAATACATATCTTTTTGGTATATATAATTTTAAGAAATATATAGTCTATTGTATTTTTTATGAATAAATTGTTAGCCAACAAGAAATGATCATCAATCGACGATCGAAACGTCGAATTGGTGTTGAAATCTCGATTCGACTCATTTCTCACTGGATAATATTTACTTTTTAAAAATAAAACTTTTTAAAAAAATATTTTCTCTGTACGAATACTTTTTGTACTCACCGTATATTATAGTCCAATGCGGGGTAATAGCGTATAAAGAATCATACAGATATCTGAAAAATTTTTTTGTGATTTATTAATTTTTGTACACAGTGAAGCATAGTTTACGCTATTTACGATATAAAGAATAAATTAATTTTATAAAGGAGCTGATTTTTCGTCCCATTTCGTATATTTTATGTGACCAAAAACATTTATCGTTGCAACGTTGCATGATTTTTATAATTCCTTTAATATTTACAATTTTCATAATTTTTCATTGTAAGATATCGAATATATTACGAAGGATATTATTTATTTAATTCTTCATTGAAGCGTGGAAAATTATAAATAAATAAAACATTTTATATAGCTATCTCTCTTAATCTAACAAGATCATTAATTGAATAAATTTTTTTAGACGGATAGAAAAATCATCTCATTAACGTTAACGTACTCGTTTGTTCCGTTTTATTAATAAAATATAATAAAATGTTCAATAGCATAAAACTGGATGATTTTCTACATATTTTTTTCTACATTACGTATTTTTTTATTCTATATATTACATTTAATTATTAATGTTAATTTATTATGACGTAAATGGAAGAAATAACTATAAAAATTAAAATGAAAATGTAGGAATATTCAAAAACAAATTTTTTAAGTGTGGCTATGAAATATAGAAAGTATAATTTTATATATATTACTGTAAAAATATATAATTATATATATAATTATATATATAAAATAAATCATACAAGATATTCCGAAATTCGCGAATAAAAATACTATAGAAAAAATATAATAGACTATATTATTTTCTATTTTTTGTTATTTAGTAGTACATTTTGAGATAGAAAGGTTTAAAATTGAAATTACTATTACGATTAAGCAGTTCCTCTTGCATGAGTTACCACTTGTAATCACTAAAAGTTTGTAACACACAAACATAAAAAATATATAAGGCAGTAAAGACGTAAGTAGTACGCGAATCAGTTAAATTAATTAAAGACGTAAGGCAATAATGTTAGCAGTAACAAATCCAAAATGTTGATTTGCTTACTGTTTTATGTCTTACTGTTTTTTTTTGTGTATTATGAGCTCCTAATGATCACGTGATGGCTCAAGGATAGGCAGTTTAACCATAATCTATAATTGGCTAGTTTTAAAATAATCTATAATTAGAGCTAGTTTTTAAACGTATTTCAAAAAACTATTATTTGGAACGAAAAACTGTAAATACATCTTTAACTTATTTTTAAGAACTTTTTTGCTATGGTATTTTTATTTACTAATTTCGGCACATCCTGTTAATACAATAATAAATATTCCGTACAATCACGTGCCAATTTCTTCGTATTGCAATTTCTGCAGTGAAAAAGAGTTATACGAAATATAATGATGACTGCAATAATTTTTTAAGTAAAAAAATTTATTAATAAGAAATAATAAAAGAGAGGATTGCATTATGGATAATTAAATAATTAATTTTTCAACAGGAACAAATCCGTGGTTATACCACGCTGCTGGACCCATCGGAGCAGCTTCGGCCTGAACCAATATACGCCGGAAAACTGCAAAGTGAATTCCGTAATTTCGATGAAGAGTCTGAAGATCCTATCAAGCAACGCGTTCGCAAAACCTACGAACTGATGCACACCAATCAAACCGTCGAATTCGTGAAATGTCAGTCAAAATGAAAGATTATAATTTTTACTATATTTTAATTGCTTTTGTGATAAAAGAATAGAATTAGACTAAATAATAGATTAGTAAATGAAAGTTCCCCAATTTGAACGATTAAATTTATATCTTATTTGTTTGTACTGTTCCAAATACAGTTAGAAAGATAACGATAAGATAGGAGTGGTAGAATCGCTGTTCTTTTTGTAGCTCGCATGAGAGATTGGCTTCGATTTAATAAATTCAAAATGACGGTGAAAGACGCCCTGCTTAAACTGAATGATCTCTTGGACGAAAGTGATCCGGACACGAGCCTGCCAAATATTGTCCACGCGTTCCAAACTGCAGAGTCCATCAGAGAGAAGCATCCGGACAAGGGCTGGTTCCACCTCACCGGCTTAATTCACGATCTTGGCAAAGTGAGATAAAATATAAAACTTTATAAAAATACGTTATAATGAATAACTTATTACAATTTACACTTTAAAATATTAAAAAATATATTATAATATTTTTAAAAAAGATTTTAAGGAATTATGGCCTAAGGAGATAATTGAAGTAATAATAAAAGAATAATAATTGAAGAGAAATTGAATAAAAAAAAAATAAAGAGACCATGGGTCTTAGGAATTTAAAAAATAATGGATTGTTTCCAGTGCATGAGAAAATATTATAAGAAAAATATATAAATAATACTTTTTTAACGTAACAATTTAAATAATAATATAATATTATATCTTTTCATATTTGACTTTTAAAAAAATTTCGCTTACGGCGCACTAATAGTACTTCCCCCTTTAACAAATTTCTAGATTTGCCAATGTTAAAGAAACATGATCGTACATTGCAGGTGATGGCATTTTACGGAGAACCCCAATGGGCGGTAGTTGGTGACACATTCCCTGTCGGTTGTGACTGGGGTGATTCCATCGTCTACAGAACGACGAGCTTTGATAACAATCCTGATGGCAAAGATTCTCGTTATAAGTATGTCTCATTAGTTTTTCGCTTAATAATGGAATTTCATTATTAACAAGAGATATTATATGTATAATACGAAAAGATTTGATATAAACAGAACATTATTCAAAGTATTACTTGTCGTATATATTTATAAGTAAGGAAAATATATCATTTATAAACGCAGAGTGTTCTAAAAATTCTAGTGTCAAGTATTGGTCGTAAAATTTATAAATTTTTTTATAAAACTGCGAAGCGTAAAGACAATCTGAATATATTTGAACTAAGCAGTTGTAAAAATATTGTGCTATATCGGGAATATTTATGTTACAGCACAAAATACGGTATGTACAAACCTAAGTGTGGAATATCCAATTTGATGATGTCATGGGGCCATGACGAGTACTTGTATCGCTTACTCGTGCACAACAAGAGTAAATTACCGAAGGAAGCTTTAGCTATGATCCGTTACCACTCCTTTTATCCTTGGCACGCCGGTGGCGACTACATGCACTTCTGTACTTCAGAAGATATCGAGATGCTGAAATGGGTGACGGAATTTAAGTAAGTTTGGAAACACAATCATATTTTAAATGCAATAAAATATAAAGGAAATAAAAAGTTACGAAAGTTGAAAGTAATTAAATCACATTACTATGGTTCTATTAAATTAAATTACAGATTATAATTTCTCTGGCAGAAAAGCTTTCACGAAAAACTACATTGAGACAAGATCTTAGAAATTATTAGTTTTTTTTGTGAGGACGTAGAGCGTTGTTTCTTTGAAAAACCTAGAAATCCTCCGCTCTCAAACAACGCCATTCTACGTCTCACTACGAATATTTTGAAAAAATTAAGAATTTCTAAGATCTTGTTTCAATCTATGTAGTTTTTCTGTAATTTTTCATACAAATTTTTTTTGGCAGGATTATTATATCAAACATCATAAATTGTAATAAGAATTATCTAATAATAAAATTCAAATATAAATTTCATTAAATTATTGGAATTGAAAAAATACATTTCATTGGTGATTAATTTGACGCAAAAAATGTTACAGCAAATTTGATCTTTACACCAAGAGTGGCTCCGTCCCAGATATTGAAAAACTATGGCCTTACTACGAGAAATTGATTGACGAATACATTCCTGGTTTGATTCAGTGGTGATCGTAGTACATATATTCATATTTTTTCACGATTATGCAAATAATATGAATTTACTTTAGACATATGTACATACAAGAATTTTATAATTTTAACAAGGAATCTATATTACATGTATAAAAATATTTAGACTAGATATATTCTTATGATTATATATATATATAATATAATACATATATTATATTACATATATATGTTTAATATACATGTATTATATTGTTCATTTGATGGCATAACATCCCAAAAGTCGGGATAAAGCCTACCTCTTATGAGGTTTTTGTAACAGTGGATTTTTTCAGAATTAAGTTGTTAACCCCCTAATGTCCAACACCCAACCTGGGGGATTTATACATATACCTTAATGAAAATTTTTCTCATAATTTTTATACGAACTGGAACATTTTTCAGAAATACTCAGAAATATTCGGAAAATTTACGTCTTCTCTCAGAATTTTTCATACAAGTAAATTCTGAAATATTCTGAAATTTCTCATCCCATAATTAAAAAAAATATTTTAAAATATTTTAGATTTTATAGCATTTCATCAGAAATTATATTTACAAAAGATCTTAAAAATCTTATGATAATTCATAATTAACGTATATGAAAAATTTTGAGAAAAGATGTAGATTTTCTGAGAAATGTTCCAATTCGTATAAAAAATGTGAGAAAGTTATAAAATTATATAGAAATTTTGAAAAATTCTAAAAAAATTCTTTTTAGAGGATATCCACTAATATATGGGACTTATAGTTTAACGTCAGATCCGAACGGAACTGATGATTAAGGGGTATGGCACACAAAAAACTTAAGACAGCTTAAGATGTAAGCAGTAAGAAAATTAACATGGATTGACTACTGCACGTTATGACGTTTTATACTCTACTGTGAATGGTTAATTTGCGTATTGTTTGTGTTTTACTGCTTTAAGTTTTTTGTGTTCCATGTCCCAAAAGTCTCTTAATCACCAGATAGAATCATTTTTGGCTTCTTAAACGCGAAAAATCATATGTCGGCGCAGGTGGGATTGAGAACCCGGATCTGCAGATTCCGAGTCAATCGCACCGAGTAAGCCACTCGAAATATTTATAATTTATAATATTATAAATATAGTAAATATATTATATATATTTTATATATATATATATATATAAGATACAGTATGTACAATATTATGTAATATTACAATACATATTGCGCGAAAAGGAGCAACTAAAATGTAATCTAAACAATCTTAAATACAAGTAAATTTATTGTTAAATGTAAATAACTAATATAAAAAAAAATAAATTCAATGAGATTGTACCTATTTTAAATTTACTACATTCTTCTATATAAGTATAATTTGAGAACTTGAAAAAAGTGTTTGAAGGGAAATCTGACATCTTCATGACAAACTATTACGCTGACTGACCAATGCATTCTTCCTCGATTTCCGTACGCGATTCGCAGGCCGGCCGGTGCTTACGCACGTTCCGAAAATTCGCGCGCGGCTTTTCAAGCGCATAAAATTGATTAGGCTTACGTGCTGCTCGACGCGATAATAAAGCGATTGTCCCGATTAGATGAGTAATCCGCCTGTTAAACGGTATGCGCGAAGGGGAGCTTGACTCATGCGGGCCGACCGATACGTCGAATGAAGAATTTGTTCTCCAGGAACTGGTTCGTTCATATTTAGCAATATACTTGTATTTATGCTCTAAGGCAAATCGCATGTAAAGTCATGCTGGAAATCATATTCTTCCGTATATATACAAATTCCGTAATAATACAAATTTATCTCAAAGATAATTAATTTTATCTGAGAATAAAATTTATTTCTTTTACAAATAATTTATATTTAAAAAATTCTATAAAGTTACCTTACTTCAAAAGTGACATGATTAAAAAAAGTTGAGCTTTCCAGAAAAGAGAAAAATCATTTTTTAATTGGACAGATAATTATTGACTAATCAAAGAACATTAGCAAAAAGAATATGTTTTACCATAATTGATTTTGTCATTTTACATTTTACCCTGAAAAATCACCCTTCTTAAGTTGTATAACAATTTTTTATAAGATTAAATTAGTTTATATAAAAAAATAGGCTCGTGTACATGCAACGCAATATAATTAATAAATCAAGACTTTTTTAAACAAGCAATTATAGTTATTCATAAAATAAAAATCGTTTTTTAATTAAATAAGTATAATACTATAAAGTTTTTCAAAACGTTTCGACTTACAAAGTCTTCCTCAGTAAAATACATAACAACATTTTTAAATAACCCCTTACAAAATCAACGAAACTTATAATAATACAATAGTAAAAATTATCGCCCTAGGTTGATCTTACATACTTATTTCTTCCTTTAGATGTTACAGATCGAAATAAGTATCTAGTCAGAAATTTGAAATCCGAATTATAAAAGTATGTTTTACTAATCTTCGTTTATTATCGAGAATTCAGCTCAGTCAATGATTTTATAAAAATTATACGATAGTCCGATCAAAATTTCCTTTAACGACTATTCTAATATATTCCGTGTAATGAATGTCAATTTATAATTAAATGATTAATATAAGTTAATTGAATAATAATGAGAAATTATGTTCAAACTTATGTTAATTTATATAGAATAGTCTATTGAATTAAGATCAAAGTCAGTAACTGTGTCATCGTGTATAATAAAACAGCTCTCTCTTGCTTGTCAGACGTTTTAAAATGGACTGATATTATAGGTCAGAGAATATATATATATCATTAAATCATGACATAAACAAGTATGTTTGAAAATGTTACAATCTTAATTAGCGTATGTCGTCAAGTATGTTAAAATTAGATCGATCCGACAACTCAGTATCTTTCATTAAATGTATTCCGTTTTTTTTTATCTTTTATGTGAATCATTTCCGAAATGATTCTTTTTCGAAAATTTGTCTCGTGATCTAAAACTTCTATCGTTATCCCAATTAAAGCTGTGATTATAAAATTAAAATAATAAAATTATTATAAAATTATAATATTATATAAAATTATAATATAAAAATATTATATTGGGTCATTTAAAAAGTATCCGCGGTTTTTTCATTGAACAAAAATTGATCAAAAAACCGCGGATACTTTTTAAATGACCTAATAAATAAAATTATTATAAACTAGTATCACAAAAAAACATTTACAGATAAAAGTAGAAACTTTTCTTGTTACATTTATATTGCGTAATCCACGACATAATTAAAACACATATAGCGGAGTCGCGAAGGTGATATAGTTAGCAACACGAGCGGCGGGCTTTCCCGCGCGTTGTTATTATTACGAATACGATAGAAGCTGAACTTTCGGCACATGCAGCTGTCTGCTGGACATGTAGAATACGCCTAGGAAGTTTTCAATAAACCGGACAATCTACTGTGCACCACGGCCGCGATAAACTGACAGCGTCCACGCTGTTATAATGGAGCGCAGCCTCTTTATCGCGGTTACGCGACAGTAACATCTCGTCTTGCGGTTATATTTTCGCGGTATCTCTACCTTCGCGTTGCATCCACAAGTTTTCAGATTGTATCCGCGCGATGCTCCTGCAAGTGTAAAACACGTGAGCACGAACAAACCAGGGCAATAATATAGAAAAGCTTGTTTAGAATGTTTTGAAGATAAAATCAAATTCGCACTGAAGGAATTAGAACATAAAATTTTATTACGAGAGAGACAGACTTCAATTTTAAAAGAGTGATAAGAAATAATTTTATTTAAATTTAATAGTTGATTTCAATCTGCTTTTTAGATTGTTAAAATTTATCAAACTATTATTAATTACTTAATAAAGGAGAAAAGGTCTTATTAAGGAAGCTATTGCGATTACAGCAAATTAGATGGTAAAATATGGTATAATATTTTTAATTGACTTTAACAGCCAATTTTTGGTTATGTTAGCCTATTCGCAATGTCAGTATAGGATTTCAAGAGGCTAACACAATAGAAAATTGGCTGTTCCAATTAAAAATGCTACGTCACATTTTACCATTTAATTTGTTGCAGCAGTTGATCCTTTTTTTCAGTGTAGGCAATCCTTATAAACGTTTTTATCATTTCTGATCCTTTTGAATTTATGCGAGATGACCTTTTATGGGTGAATATTCATGTTTAAAGAAGTAGTTAATGCTCTTTAACCTTTCATAAAAATTACAAAGAATTAATCCGGCGATTCTCTCCCTCCCTCCCTCCTATCCCTCCTCTCTCTCTCTCTCTCTCTCTCCCTCTCTTTTTTCTTCTGTCTCATATTTGCGCACGATAGGCTTGTTAACGAGCGGATTGATCGATTGTTTTGTACGGGATAATTATCGGTTGTGCTTAACAAGCGAACGTGCGCGCAAGGCGCACGTAAGGCAGAACGCAAAACGTACCTTCTAATCTCATTATTTCGCAATTACGCGATTGCCGATCTCACGACGCGTTCGGCACGCACACGATTTTATCCATCTCGATGTCCGGACGCCTCTCAGGTCCTAAATTAGTCTCTAATTAATCCATGTCAAAGGAAATGATCGCGACAAATCTCCGTCTGTGGACGATAGATAAATATTCATGAGCCGGTTGGACGCATAATCCATGACTTCGCTCGAAAGAGACTCGTGCTACATTTTTAGATATCAAAGAAGCAATAGTAACTCAATCCCTTGAGTTAAATGATATTTTATTATTTTTTATTCATGTGTCTCAAAATGTAAATCAATTTATTTCTATAATTATAGTTTTAAAGTAAACAACGTCCACATTATTTATATACTAAGCATACACTTAGTAAATAATACCCAAAATAAATGTGAATCAAATTTAATAAATGTTACGAATTAAATTGTTTAATTCCATTGTTTTAGTTAAATTAAAGACACATTGAGTCAGATGACCTATAAATAATTCAAATATAATCTAATTTAATATTATAAATTTAACAGTGTAAATTAAAGAGAATAAACTAAGAAAAAGAACTCTTTAGTTTAAAAATAAAACTAAAAATAATTTTATAATAAGAATAAATCAAATGTAAGTAAAATGTCTGAGCTTCTACTGTTGTTGGTGTGTAAATAATATATTTACAAATACAAACATTTATAAATTAATATATTATAGTATAAGTATAATAATATATTTATTATTATACTTATTATATTTATTAATAAAACATTTATAAATATAACTTAAAAACAATCAGAATGAACTGAAATGTTTTGACTCTAAATTTGAGGCTCATCTTACTTGTATTTGATTTATTCTTGAGAGAGCTACAAAATTATTTTTATTTTTATTAAACTAAAGAATATTTTCTCAAAGATATGTTGTCTATCGCGCGATGGAAGGAAATATTTCACCGTGAAGGAAATTTCGCCTCTCACGTTTTTCTCAATGTGCAATAATGCGAGGTCGAGTCAAATCTCCACACTTCGCGGTTGCATTCTTACGATCTCGTACATAAACGATCCCTCGGTCGCCACCGTCGTATGTGAACGAGAATCTGAAAGGCCGTTATTGTTTAATTAACGACTGCGCGGCCCATTAACGAAGTGGAATTATTCCGGTATATATCGCCGCCGAGCCGCGGCTTATTAACGAATCAACCGATCCGGCCTCGGGGATAATTGTCGGCTTTCTTACATCGCGACATGCGATTCCCGTGGCGATCGCGAAGGGAAAAAGGGCGATTGGCGTCCCTTCACCGATTCTGGGACGCGCGCGATGTAATAAAAGGCCGACAGGTCGGCGTGGCCATATAGTTACTCAACTTGAAACGGGGTTACACATCGATCTTCCAATGCGTGAAGGCGTGTAATCGTAGAGTCGCAGACACATTTGATCACATATATGATTGTGTATGTCTGTGCATTCACATATAAGAGAAAAGCCACATTATATCGTATATGTAAGAGGAAAGTACGTTTTCGTGTAAATGGAAGAGGTGCGACACGCTAATTTCCGCGATAAACTTATTATACATGAACATATGGAATTTTATAGGACCATTAACGCGCTCGCAAGATAATCTCTCCGTTTTACATAATTAATAAAAGATCGCTATTCACATGGTAATTTTTGTCTCTACACGAAAATAATGACTTTACTGAAATTTTAAGTAGATGATACAAATCTGAAAATAATAATTTTGAGAGACCATCAAAATATAATAATTATGTAGAAAATTCAAGATGACCAATGCTGCAAAAAGCTTTGATATTTTAGCAACCAGCTTGAGCGTTTACATAAATATTTAAAAAATTATTTTCAAATCTGTATATGTATATGTGGTGTGTGTGGGTGTGTGTATTTGCTAAATTTTTAAATCATGCTTGAACAAAATCGTTCTTTCCGTACATTGAAAATATTAGGAAATTTTTATAAAGAAAGCAAATTAAATTCTGGAAAGAAAACAGTTGATATCAAAAAATATATCAATTTATAAAGTATAAATAGGGAAACAGATAAACTCTACAAAATACGGGTGTAGATTTAACCATGTTATGTATATAATTATCATCGTGTTGTTAATACTAACACCAACACGGTTTAAGGATTTAAAACTCTTGATGTTTATATCAACATATTTATGACATGGATTCCAAATTCATGATGTTAATCTACACTCATATTTCGTATAGTGTACAAACTATGAGTGTAGATTTAACATCATACGGTTTATATAATTCTCACCATGTTGATGTATTAATATTAACAACATAGAAGATTTAATTAAAACTTTTTGACATTTAAAACCCATGATATTAAATCGATCTCTCTGATTTCTCGCATTTAATTTTCTTAGCATTTCCAAACTTCGACAACTTTCACGTAGAGATGATTTTTCCGCGTGCGAGAAAATATTACGTATATTTTCCGAAAAATTTTCACGGAGATTTCTCGACTTTGCAGAGTCGTGTTCGTTGGGACGGGGCTCCTTTATTTTTAATAATCTACCGGCATTTGCCATCCCTTGTCACCACAAAATCCCGATATTCACCTCTCGCCCACCAGTAATCCTGCCAACTTCCGGTTGCGCCACGTGGCTTCCCCACAGCGATGTTTTGCTTCCTTTCGTTAGTATAAATACCTCCGTGCGATTTCTCGTCCTCATTGAGATTTCTCGGTCCCATTGGGCCCGAATGACTTCCGCCGTTTTAAAAACGCATTCTTGAAATAACTTTTTTGACACAAAATAGCTATATATATTTTAGATATTGATACTGTTTGTTAATAATTCAATATTAATGTATAATAAGTAAATAAACTTATGAAGATGAAAATAATTGACATTCTGTATACTTGTATTAATTTGGAATATTTAATGTTTTAATTGATTATTAATATATTAATTTGCTCACATATGTTAATAATATTAATACACATTTCAATATGTTGATATATTTATTAATAACATTAATAAATATATTAACATGTTAAAACGTGTTAATAATTAAATTATTGTTAATATTATTTACTTAACATTAGAATAAACTCTACGAGTATATATTCATAAATCATGACTATTAATTAAATAATTAAAAGTTACATTTTGATTGATTAATTTAAACTTAGGTTGAATATATGTTTTTAATCTTACATGGAAAGAACGACTTTGTTAAAAAATTTAAAATTTGCAGAGATCAGAAAAATAATTTTATTGAACTATCAAAATAACTTCGTTAGAAACTCAAAATGATTGCTAGAATATAAAAATGGCAACATTGCTCATCATGTTTGAGATTCCTACGTACCTAATTATTTTGAGGTCCGACATTATTTTTAAATTTACACCAGCAAAAGTTTAAATCGATTTTTTCCGTGTACATATTACTTAAATCTTTAACTTACACGAACAATCTGACTTCACAGATGCTGATTCAACAGATGTTTGCTCATGAAAAATATATTAATAATTAAATTGTATCATATTAATTATTAATATAACAAAATAATTATTAATAATTTATTATTAATAATTAAATTACTATAAATATATTATAAATTTCGTTGTATTTAATATTCATAACATTACATTCAGAAGTCAGAACTGCGACGCCCTAGACCTTCGTGCCTCTTTCGCCACAGCTGACCTCCGCGTATGCGGGGTTGATCGAGCGACCAAAGAGATAGGAAACATGACAAAGCGTAGGTGGAAGTCTGGATGGATCGTTCCCGGGGCACTCCTATGGACGCAGGTGACTTACCTGGAAGTCCAATTAGAGGCGATTCCGTGATGGGGAATGAGCGAGCGACTGTGAGTGCGCATAAACGCCGGGCGCGCGCGATCGCGATCGCGAGAACGAGAGGAGCTTACCCACCCCGCCGCCGCCTCTCCCACTCCGGGCAAACGCCGGACCTGCGTGTCGGCAAAATTGGCTTAGTCAGCGGCCACATTACAGTGCATTACAGGGAACATTAACAGGACATTATTGTGTCAGCATCATCTCGCCATCCGCGACGTTACGTATCGAGGCCCCATTCGTGTGATCGCGCTCGTATGTGTTCTTTCGAAGTAAAAATTATAATCTAAGAGAGCTAGAAAAAGCAAAAATTTAATTTTTTACTCGGATATGTATGTATTTTCTTTAGATATGTAACGCCAAATTATTGTTCTAGAATTTCATTTTTACATTTATTCGAAAGATTCTTCTGTGTAAAGATAGCTGTATTTAAAATGTAGTATAATGAATAAAGTTTTATATGAGACTACAAAGGGATTGAGATTAAAATAGAATTTGGCCAATTAAAACAAAGTTCTTTAAATTCGATATTAATTTTTTTTATTCTGAGTGATATTTTTTTTTAATATTATTTTCTTTAGATATATGATGACAAATTATTGTTCTAGAATTCAGTTTTTGTATTATTCAAAAGATTTCTATAATATAAAGATAACTATAAATAATTAAAAATGTAGTAATGACTAGTGTAATGACTAAAGTTTGTATTAGACTGCAGATTAGGATTGAGATTGGATTGGAATTTGAGCAATCAAAATAAAGTTCATTAAACTTGACATTAACTTTCTTTCTTCTAATTGATTAAATTTCTATTATAATCTCAATTCTAATCTATAGGTTTAATTTAAATGACTATGGTCAAGGACATACTTATATTAGATCCAATTTCGAAAAGACATTATCAACTCTTTAGGTATTGTAATAACGTAAAAATATTTCACTCTCGATATTAATTTAAATTTATATATTTAAAGACAGAAAATATCAAATAATATTGCAATAACGTAGAAATAAAACGTTAATTTTAATGATGAATATAAAAAAAAATAAATTCTATATTAAATAAAGTATCTTTAAAAGACAATGTATAATGTGAATACACAATAAATAGGAAATAAAGGTCCTAAACTGGATTTTATGTATAGATATGTTATATATAAATTTACACTAAATTATATTTAAGCACTGAAGATCCAGCTTAGGACTTTTACTTCCTATTTGTTATGAATTGTATATCTTTTTTTTCAGGACTTTCATTAAAACAGGTTTTTTTTACTCATTTCTACAAATCTGTATAATTCACATTATACATTGTCTTTTAAAAGATACTTTATTTAATACAGAATTCATTTTTTTTTTATATTCATCATTAAAATTAACGTTTTATTTTTACGTTATTTCGGTATTATTTGATATTTTCTGTCCTTAAATATAAATTTAAATAGAGTGAAATATTTTTACGTTACTGCAATACCTAATTTCTAATTCAGTTTTTTTTTACACGGAGTAAAAGGAATCTTTTGATTTTTCCATCTCTATAATGCTCTCTGTGTTCGCGGATGCATGTACCCCGCATGGCCGGAGAAAGAAAGAGCGAGGGAGAGGGGGATGTGCTGTAGGTCACGTAGCTCGTGAATCATGCAACCTTACCTTTACCTCGTAAGCGATCGCGACTTCTGAGAAACAGTCGGGTATATATACGAGCACACGTACGCCCACGCGACCCCACGTAACCGAGACCCATACACGGCGCCCGATTCTCCGATATCTTCTCTTCTCTCCCTCCCGCTCTCTCTTTCTCTCTCTATCTATCTCTCCCTCTTTTTCCCTCACCGTGTCCGCGACCTCCGGATAGTCAACCCTCGCCGAAGGTCGCCAAGGCCTCGAGCGCAACGAGGTGACGGATGCTGTTCGGGATAGAACACCGTCCTCGTAGGAACTGGAGTTCGTGGTAATCGGTAGAACGCGGTTCTCGGAATGAAGATTCGTAGGACCTTAATTCGCCGCGGGGAAAGTCGTGGGTTTTTAAAACAGGATTCACGGAAAGCGAGAGAAGTAGAAGCTGCACTTTGAGTTAATAATGAGAAATAATGTAGTTACTACTTGAAACTGTTAGGATTAATATTAAAAGGAAGAATCACGTAACGGAATTATATCTTTCGCGTAAAATAGAATTAGCGAGATTAATGTCAACTGATAAAAATGAATCGCGACGTGAAATTATGTTAATTATATTGTTAAAATTCTGTGGACAAAAAGAGCTTGATGTATACAAAACATCGATTTTATTCTTTAAAAATGAAACTCTGTGTGTGTGTGTGTGTGTGTGTGTGTGTGTGTGTGTGTAACTTAATTTAGTGTTGTACTTGTAAATGATGTTATCTGCATCAGTAAATATTTACTGTTTTTTCAATAATAATACGCTGATTTGCTTTTAGAGGTTGTGACTTTTTACAGATTGAAATACATTTCACTCTTCAGAAAATTATAATTTCTAAGGCTCAATTTATCATTATCTGGTTAATTTCTTGTTAAGTTTAACTTATGTTTCATTCAATAATGGGTTTTATCCATGACATCATCATAAATGAAATCCATTGTGTGTGTGTGAATAAAACGTCAGATTAAGTCTAACCTTTTAAGTTAATCAGAAAATAAAAAACCGCCTAAAGTGAATCATTGCATTATTATTGAAAAACAGTAAATATTCGCAGATAATTACATCAGTTATAAGTACAGTATTGAAATCAATAATAATACTGATTCACTTTTAGAAAGTATGTTTATTTAAAGAATACAATTTTAATATAATTTTATTTAAATAATATAAGAAAGATATATGATAACTGTTTGATTCTAAATAAACACACACGGAAAAATGATGTTATATTAACAGCATTAGCCGATAGAAGTCTAATTGAAGATAATCTTGTTAATTCATTGATATATTAATGAACTAGCAAACAAGCTAACGTTATTTGTCGTTATTTTGACGTTAAAACGAAACACGTCATGCTCTTGTTTTAATAAAATAGTTATTTAGTTAATTAATATTGTCATTAAATTAACAAGATTATTTTCAATTAGACTGCTGATGGCTAATATTGTAAATATAACATCATTTTTTTTAATACACAGTCTTCATATGAAATATTGATATCAGAGAGAATACAATATACGAGTACAACATAAGACTAAAACTTTGGGAAACGTATGTAAATTCGTAAAGGTGTTGTAAATCTACGAATAATATCTGCGATATTAATCTGCAGATAATTTACAGCAATTTGCCCTCATTTTCTATTTAACGGTACCGCAACTTAATAATCCGAGAATTTTGCAGGTAAAGCATCTTTTCGACTTGTCTTTGTTCCGAAGAGTCCAAGATAATCGCCTTCGGTCCCTTTCGCACGCCGTTAACATGAAATATAATGCGATGATGAAAAGATAATGCGACAGGTGAAATTCGCATCCCGCGATGTTGAAAAAGTAGAGATCCAAAACTGATATAGACGACCACTTCGAAAATGCGGAGTGAATTTTAACGATTTTATACGACAGTATATTTGCCACTTAGTATTTGTAAATAAAATTAATATCTCCGCAAAGAAAATAGAACGTTCTATCACAGAAGGTATTTTTGTAGAAAATGTCTAAACGTATTACATATATATTATCGCTCCCTGCAACTTAATTCTTTTATGTAACCATATAAGCCTTTTTCCTTAATTATTTGACTATTCGTATAACAGTTTAATTGAATTTATTATTGTTAATTTTTTTATTCATGTCAATCCCTCTTTTAAAGGGAATATTATTCAAAAATAAGTGAAGAAGGTCATATTCGATTAATAGGTCAAAGCGATTAATAGATACTATGGCTATAAACAGGTATTATGAAGACTTAAATTACCTGTCAATTTAAATTTTAATATTTCGTACTCCAGCTTCAATTTAGGACTGTGTTTTAAAACCGATAAATAATCGGGGCGTTTGCTTAAACTGGAAATTATTAGATTTATGCAAAAGTATTATTAGGTACCAAGACCCACTTTGACCGAATATAATCTTCTTCACTTATTTACATTACATTTCTCGGTTAATTTTCACTTATCATGATTTGATATTATAATGTGATACAATATGTAATAACATAGTGCATATGCTTGCAAGCTATTATTAATCCGTTATTATAATACTATTTCTACGAGTTTGTTTCCGTGACGTACCCGGTAAAATTACGCGTGGGAGGGTAACGCGTCTCGTCTGGGGGTAATGCGTTTTAATTTAGGAAAGAGTTGGAAGGACATGCGGAATATCCTAGGATGTGTGTGGAAATACGCGGGAGTAGTGAGGTATGACAGTAACACAACATCGGAATGGCCGTTCTTTGTCCACCTACCTTGAGTGCGATTATTCTTCGCGCTCATTATCCGCCCGTTCCACGAATCCGTAGGTTTCTCCGTAAAATGCGTCATAGGATCGGCGCGAATTACCGTCAACAGAAAATGTAACGACCCGTATTCCTTTTTTTTTCCTTCTGTGCTTTTTATTAAATTGACAGTTCCGGTAAAATAGCTCCTGAGAATATTTTCCCACGAAGCTGGTTTTATTCCCGTCGCAAAACACAACACGCGGCGATAAGTTTCCTGTTTTCCTGCTGCCTTCCCTCCTTTCCTCCCGCAAGATAATATTTTGCATTATCGAATGTAAATGTGCATTATCGAAAAGTAAAATATCACTGTTTCTATTTTTGAAAGTTATGCGAAGACGTAATTTTCAAGAATAGATGTTTGAATGGGAAAATTATGCTATTATTAATTATTAAACAAAAAAACATCATTTTACATTTGAATCTTCAGAGGCAAAAGTATAAGTATGGTATTTAACGATTCTCATGTTTTCCTATTTTTATTCACATTTTAAATTTCATATGTTGCATTTCACTGTGTTTATACTCTTTAAATAATTATTACATTGTACGCTCTTCATTGCCTCCTACTGTTAAATTTATATGTCAATTTTATATATATATATATAATTAGAGTTATTTTTAATTTCCATAAGTCACCATTACTTCTACTCAGTATGCCGTTTTTTAATTAAAACAATGAAGTTGAACTATTTGACTAAAAAAATGTATTACTTAAATTTAATTTACTATTTATTAAATGCACACGTTAATATGAATGTTATTTATCTTGAGCCTAATCACAAATGGATTGATTACATTTTGACATATGTACATGAAAGTTAAAAATAACAAAATGTCATTATTGACTCAAGACATTGGGTTACCATTACTCCTTTGATATCTAACAGTATGATTTAAATAACTTCGGTGTTATCTCAGATTACGTAATCGCGCAGACATGTGTCGCAACAAGATTCGGATGGAACCCATCAGCTAATACTTCCTCGGAAGCGTCAGCGCCTTTCGGGTATCACCGCGGTTTTCCATTCATTATTCTAACGTTCTCGTTACTACATTAGGGTTCGTGATAACAATGTTATGTCAGATGTAGTCTGTCAATCCACCGCTATACGCCTACTTCCGAGAAGCGGTCGTGTCCCTGCCAGCGACAACGACGACATACTGGTGCGGTGCATCGAATGTAAGTACATTCCGACGAGGTCGGCCATGAATTATGACATATTTGCGGTCGAGGATCTTCTATCTACCTACCTAATTACCCTCCGTCGCGTAGGAGAGACCTTTCTCGCCACAGCCTAACGAAACACGTTCTTGAATGAAGACATACACACGTACGTGCGCACGTACACGCGGACACTCATGATCATGATCGTGCATTCCTGATGTCTTTCTTACTTCCTTACGAAATCCACTGACCGAACCGTCTCCTCGTTAGACTATTTTCACACTTGCGATTTGTTTATAAACGTCATGAATGTCTTAAAGCACGTGGAGCAGAATCAATTCGGCGTAAATATTTGTTTATTTGTGATAGCACCTGTTTTACCCTTACAGAAATCTAAATTAATACTGATTAATTACTCATTTTAAATATTAAAGCACTCTATAAATTCTTTGGAATGGAATTTTAATTTTAAAAAGTGAAATCTTTCAAAGATTGAAAATTTTGCCACTCTTTTTCAAGATTAGCAGAATTTTCATTCTTACGAGTGAGACTTTATTCCAAAGAATTTAGAGAGCATTGAATAATAAAATAAAGTACTTTTAATACTCATAATTCAACATTATCTTTCAATATTAAATTTCTATAAAACTATATATTGAAGATTATAAATAGATATCTATATAAATAGGTAGGATTATGTGTATACAAATAGGTATACATAACTAAAATATTAAGCCAATCAATAAAAATCTAATTTTAGATTGTTTAATTATAGTTACAATTCGCGGATATTTATGAAGCTTTTTCTAAAGTTTTGAAGATTTATATTTTTTTTCGAAAGAAGGATTTTCTGGTTGACAAATATAAATTTATTTGACAATAAGAACATAACTCATACACACACACATACACATTAAAAATATAAATCTTATCAATTAAAAAAAATCTTGATAACAGCCTAATATACAAATCTAAAAATTTGTCAAAGATAGGACTCAATATACGTTTCCAGTTGTAATTTTTTAAAATAATGCTCCTGAAATATTACTTACATCATCTTGAAAGTTTTTATGAGCGTGAATAATTTATGTATACGAAAAAAATGATGTATTAATTAACATTAATCGACAACAATCTAATTTGATAGTATTAACGAAATATTGTTATTAACAAGATTATTTTTAATTAAACTGCTATTGGCTAATGCTGTTAATATAATATCAATTTTTTCATGTAGGTAAAGGGAACATTCCGCTAAGGTACAATCGATCACCTGGTGAAATTGCGTGGAATCAGCTTTACTGTATCTGGAAAGACACGTGCATCTCAGTCTGTATTGTCTATAATAGACAGTCCCTCGGAGAATTGTTATAAATATTATATCGCACATAAGAGAGAACATTGGAAAATTAAGGTGAAATGAACGAATTCGACGAAGTCACTAGCGACGGTGATTAAGCTTTTAGATGTTCGCGCGCGTTAGAGATTTTATTGTCAGCCTCACGGGGATTTTCACGGAGACCGCGATCGTCCCCGTGGCACTCCTCGCGACACATTATCCTAGCTATTATCCGGAATCCCGCTAATGTACCTACCGAGATTAACGGATCATTACGCGAAAACCGTTCCATTTCCGCGAAAAAGGGCGAGGGACTCGCACGTGTCGCGCTCGTGCGACCGTAGTCCCGACATCGATCGGCGATTTCCGGAAGGTGACTTCATTCGGGGATTCCGTCGCGGTCACGCTTTCGTTTTCTTCGATCTGTGTATACCTGGCGGAGGGACAGAGCAAAAGAGAAAAGGATGAAGAATAGCTACCCCGTCAGGTACCACCACCCACCGTCATTCGTTATATATATGTGAGAACTTCGACCTCCGTTAGGAGGACGCGCGTAAAACCCAGATCGTCACGTCCTCGTACTATCGATTCCGTCCGCTATTTTTTATGATTAAATTTTCCGCTGACTTTCTCGTCAATTAATAACCTAGACGTCACAATAGATCTATCGTGCAGGTATGAAAAGCCCACGGGACTTTCCTCGGAGACTCTACATTGAAAATCCAAATGTGTAATTAATTTTCGTGTGTGTGTGTGTGTGTGTGTGTGTGTGCGCGCGCGTGCGTGTATGTGATTTAGTTTTATGTATACAAATAACACTATGCTATACATTTAAATGTGTATAATAATAATATATATATTATAATTTTTACACAGAAAACTAGATCATATCATACACATATGAAGGCATCTATTAAATTATGATATATTGAATTTGATTATACATTTGAATTTGCAGTGTAAACTCGAATATGTAATTTATGCCTTCATATATTTATGTGTGTATATTAATTTAGTTTTCCATGTAACGATACATTACTACACGTTTAAATGTAAATCCATTTTTGTGTATACAGAGGGAGAGAGAGAGAGAGAGAGAGAGAGAGAGAGAGAGAGTAGTGTATTATTTTTAGAAAACTAAATTACACATATATGAAAGCACTTATCACACACGCGTGAATTTGCGGATAAACTTGTTTTCGGCAAGCTGACTTCTGCGCAAAGCTGATTGTAAAAATAATTTCAGGCTTATTCATCTAATTTCTTGGTTGATCTAATAAGTAAGAACTGATATATCTTTACGCAAGCTCATGTTTCTTTTATTTTATTATTTATGAGTTATATTTACGATTTTGTATCACGATAAAAATGCACTCTTCTCGGTGAAATCGTTAATAAATAGATCTTTTCAGGAGCGAAAGTTCGCATTAATTCCTTTCGAGCAAAATCCTGGAGCGAAAGTTCGCATTAATTCCTTTCGAGCAAAATCCTGTTCCGACTTCACGTTTATAACATCCCACGGAGAAATCGATTCTAGGAAATCGATTCTAGGATCTTGGATCTTTAGTCGAAACGTGGGAATCGAGATGTCGCGAGACATCAATCGTCTCTCATTATGATCCAAGTACTTGCATCAGTCTCTTATAATCGTTTCTTGATGGAATCCGCGCTCTGTACGGACATAAATAGAAAAACGGCGTTGTCGCTGAAGATAAGTGATAGAACCTGACGAAAGCCGAGGCTGCGACCTGCCGCTTGTTATCACCGGAAGAAAGGCTAAGTGGAACATTAATGGGAAAATCGAAGACGCGCGCGCGTGCGAGGTTACGCGATTGGAATAATCACGGGTCGGAGGTTAGCACGGATGTATAATTCCTATCCCACACTTCCGTGGTCGCAAAGGAGGTTTGCCAGTTTTTCCTACTTTGATTTCCACTTTTGAAACCAGAGTTGCCACAAAACTGGAAATCAGGGAAATTGAAAACAATCAGGGAATTTTGTCAATTTTTTGGCAAAATAAAAATTCTTGACTTTAAAGAAGTTCAATGTACATCATATTTATATACATATACGCAGTTTTAGAATACCACTTAACAAGTAAAAATGCATGTAATGTCAGCGTTAACAATAATTTACACTGCTATATGTTAAATTGATCTTTTACAACAAAATATTTAACAGTTTTTAAATCAGGACGAAAATTTAAAAATTTCAAGATATTATTGTAAGTCAAGAAAAATCATGAAATTTTGTCTGAAATCAGAAAGAAGTTATGGGGAGAATTTTAGAATGAGAAATTTGTGACAACTCTGAAAATTTTTCATCTTTGCTTCATGTCTCTCGATCACGCCTCCATAATTGGACTTCAAATGATGAACATATATTATAATATATTTAACAGTTATACGACAAGAGAGGGGATTTGATCGCCTTATTACATTTCATCTCGCGTAATTGAAATTAAGACGCCGTTACACTTAAGGCGTCGCGACGCTTCAGAAGGTACATTGTTTTTAATGGCTGCAGAAAAGCTGCAGCTTTGCATAACTGTTGTAAGATTTTTAACATGATTGGTTTTTGCCTTTAGAGTCTCGTTAAACCTAAATGTATAAATCAAGGATATTAGAGAATCTGACGATAGTTGCAAAATTTTTTTCTTGCACTGTTAGATATTAAAGGAATAGTGATAACTTAGTGAATTAAATGTAACATCTTATTATTTTTAATTTCCATATATGTGCCAAAGTGTAAATCAATCTATTTCTGTATTTGTTTCAAACAACATTTATAATAACAGTGAATAATAAATTAAATTTAATATATTTTTTTGAATTAAATTGTTTAACTTCATTATTTCAGTTAAATATTGTAAATCACATATTAAATACGAGCAATGCCAATCTATAGAAATAATTAAAAATAACTCAAATTGGATATAATTTGACATTATAAATTTAACAGTGTACTAAAGCAGAGAATTTTATAATGGTTGCAAAGCTTTTGTCTGCTATAATCCTATAAATCCCGGCGAGAGGAATCCCCAGAGGAATCAAAATTCGATCGATGGTCTAGATTTAGATCTCAGTGCAGAAGTCTTCGCAGAAGATGAATTTTTGCCCCTGGAGAACAGAAGCGAGATAGCAAGCATCTCGACGAAGACGATGAGGGAATTCGAGCGGACCGGACGGTAGTCTGAAGTGCAGAAGAAGAACGGTACTCGCAAGAGGCCGGAAGGCGAGACGTGATGACGAGAGGATGGAGATTTGAAAGGGAAGAAGAAAGGAAGAAACGGAGGAAAGAAGAAGATCATTCGCTTGGGAGAGTCGGGAGTCGTTTTCTCGGATCTTGCTCGCCGACTCCACGTTCGAGCGGTTGCAGTCGATGCACAAAATTCCGAGAAACGACGCCCTTTACCTGGCCCGCCGCGAGGAGACGAGTTCTGCGATCGCGAGGGAACGAAAAAACAGAAGGGACACTCGAGACACAGACGGAGATGGACTTGCCATCGGATATCTCGGAATGGAATTCAATGACTGGAATCGAATCGACAAATGTTACGTATTCTTAATCTTAACAATCCTTCGCATTCGTTTTATATGAGATATAACTAATTACAGTATCTCTCAGCTTAGAGTCGACTTGAGAAACATTTTTATCTTTGACAAATTCTAATTTTATGCTGCCTAAAATTTTCATAAGAAAAAGATATAATATTTTTGTTTTTCTTTTAGAAAAAAAACGTACATACATAGATTTATAAATTTTACAAAGAAATAGCTTTTTTTTTTATTTAAAAATTCATATACAAATTATTATATAACTATAAAGTTACATATAATTAATAATTAATAATCGATGTACGTATAATCTTCACTGATTCTCATTTAAGAAATGAAGACTTCTATTTTTACAATCACAATTGCTTATTATTAACAATTAATACTTTATCTAGATTTTTAATACACAATTGGATTATTCATGTCTTACGCATTTCGTTTTTTTTGTTTTTGAAATATTATGTGCATCAAGAAATCAATTATAATTTATATACAATTTTTTTAATACACAACTTTACAAGTACTATCTAAAGATGTCAAAGTAAATGTATAAAAATTACTTAATAATTTTTTTTATACTTGTAAAAGTATAAAAATTATCCCGAGACATGAACGACCCATCGTATATACTAACAATAAAACTTAGTATCAATAATATACATAATCATATAAAATTACAAAAATCTATTCATGTATTCTGCTGTTGTTTTCTCTTGTCCTGTATACTATTTATAAATAGATGTCTTTTGACATTTTTCAAGCAAATCAGCAAAAAGTCAAACAACAATTTTAACGATAAGGTAATCGGTTATCTCTTGCCGAATAAGAATAACGTGAATTTATATGTATTAGAATTGAAATATGTATGGAGATTTATTTTGTCGAATGCATTTATCTCTTTGCAGCCTTCATAACGTGAAATCCGGACGTCCTTTAAATGTCTCCTAGGAATCAGAATTACGAAAGATTAGGATGTCCTACGCGTGTTATTCTTACGTGGAAAATTCACCCCATTCGACGAGACACCTTCAACGCTCAGCTCGGCTCTGCTCACAATCTCACAATCAGTTCAACTCGCTCGCTCCTTCTCGGACTTCTCTCTCGCTCGCTCTCCTCGGACTCCTCGCGCGCGCATTGCGCGTCGCGCGTCGCGCGACGCGCCGCGCCACGGAGGGAGCGAACTCGTTGGATATATACATGCACACGCGATATCATAGCGGCGAGCAGTCGACACGCGGCACTCGTACGAAGCGGGTCTCCTCGTGCTCTCCTTCCCTCCTCCTACGGCCGAAGGAGAGAAAGGAAGAAGAGAGACGGCAGTAGCCAGGAAGAAAGACACAAGTATTTTAAGCTCATCTCCGCGAAATCTTCGACGGCAAAAATCGTCGAAAGGACCCGTTCTACGATATCGCACCACGGATTAATTACTCGTCGATCAATCGCGACATTTTACGCGATGACTCTATCGGAACGGAAAGAGAAAACACGACGTGAAAAGTTTCTCCCCGTTGAACATCCGGCTTCGATCTTCGCCTCGGCGACGCGCTCTTAGAATTAGTCGCGCGTGGACTCCTAAGAGATCGATTGGGAACGTCGCTCGATTGTACCAACGAAACACAAGATCCTCTCACTCTCGGACGTGTCGTGAAGACGATTCTCGCGGAGAGATCGCCGTGAACGCGGAAGTAACCGGAATCAGCCGATACCAACCGGATCTAGGAGTATTATTTGTCTCGTCAAAGAATCCGTCCGCTCGTCAGAAGACCAGGCATTCAGCGGGCCATATCAGCTCCAATTTAAATAATTAGGAGCTCCAGTTTGAGGAGTTAGTTTGCTTCATCTTCAGGAATCCCCTGAAGAAGGAGAAAAAGAAGAAAAGAATTCAGCAAAGCCTTCGATAGTAATCGATAATATCGGAGAACCAGCAAAACCTTTAAAACGCGGCACTCCACACTCCGATACTCGAGCAGCCGGCGTGAGACCGGCCACGAGATTGTGTCCCTGGCTATGGACAAGCTCTCAATAATCCCTCGAAGTGGTATTATTCATAACAACGCGGACCACCAGAAGAAGCGCCAAGAGAAAGCAACGACAACGACGACGACGACGACGACAACGACGACGACGACGACGACGACAACGACGGTGGCGGCGGCGGTGATAGTCGGTGGTGCGGAGGCACAATGCAGCACAACAAGCGGCGTAATTCCCGATAACGCTGCCGCCGATCGTCGATTCCCTATCGCATCAGCGAGAGGAGAAGAATACACTCGAAGACGCTCGGGGATTGCTGATACGTCGCAGACGATCAGCAGCGCACGTAGCGATTTCATTGCACGTCGGAGACGTCGGGACGCTTTGACCGCGATCGCGCGACCACGTAGAAATACATGGCACGCGGAAAATAAAGGCGATGCCGTGACAGATGACGACTCGAGCAGATCGTCAAGGATCGACGTTATCGGCGATCATGCAGAGCGAGACTGTGCTCTCGATGCGACGAACTCGGCAGGATTTTGGAACGTCAGGATTGCTGACGACGACCGTCACACTTGTTGCGTCTCGATCGACGCGACCACGTTTCTCGCGCGGCGTGGACCAGCCCGCGACCTTATCATCGAACGGCGGAATCGACGAGTTGGTAGTGACCTGCTGACTCGCAGCAGGTCAATCGCGGCAGGTGAAGAGATATTCCGCAGCACGGTGAATGATATTACGATAGGAAGGGAAGATCGGTTTTTCGAGATTCCGCTCGTCGGTACCACGGATTTTCCCGAGTGCAACGGACGTACCTTATCCAGCAACACTTCAAGTATCGTGCTCCATGAAGTGAACGGAGGATCATCGACAACTGTCCGCGAAATCGGAAGACCTATCGATAGCGACGTCAACACGGAGAACCTTCGGACTAGTGGTCCCAGACTGATCGAAATCGGTATCGTCGAATCCTCGTGCGAGGAGCAACCGTGCGTTCTCGCTGAAGAGATTGTACGCCGAAGAGACACGTCGCCTACGGTGCGATTTCCCGCGAAACTTGATCCCGGTGGACGTGCGTGGCGGACCAAGACGGACACGCGCTGGAGATTGCCGAGGATCGGCCTCGTCCAGCGAACTCTTCTGCTGGGACTACTCGCGACGAGTCTGCTCTGCGACATGGTGCTGACCGCGCCATCATCATCGTCAGCAAAGCTAGAAATGACAAGGAACAACATTGGCGACGACGAGCTAGAGATCATCAGGAGAAGCATCGTGCAAGGCCTCGGGCTCCAGAGGATACCTGATCCTTCAAAGGTAGGTCCGTCTAGTCGACACAGCAGAATGGCGAGAATACAAAGTATCGTATACTGTTAAATATTAAAAGAGCAAATTTAAACCAATTCCTTGAATTAAATAACATTTTGTTATTTTTAATTTCCAAATTGGTCGAAATATATTATATGTAATACAAAAACAGTACATGTGATTAAAAAAATAACTACATCTGATTAATTCATATCTATGATCAATTAGTTTGAAAGTGAACAGTGTATTAACGTGTGCACTAAATGATAAATTAAATTTGAGTAAAATTTAATATATTTTTTATTTAAATTGTTTAACTTTATTGTTTTAGTTAAATTAATGTTGAATGCCTGTACACTGAAAGAAAAGATTGGCTGAATATGGCATAGCATTTTTAATTGGCTGTTGCAGCAAATTAAAAATGCTATGTCAATATTTTATCATTTAATTTGCAACAGCCAATCTTTTTTTTCAATGTAGGAGCAGTGGCGATCTACAAGAATAATTAAAAATAACTTAAATTAGATATAATTTAATATAAATCTAACAGTATAACTGCAGTCCTCGGCATTTTCTTTCGTTATTTTATTAGCGAAATATAATCAAAGTATTTTTTTATATATTAATATATCATAATACCAATCCTAAATTTTGTATTTACCTTGTTACTTAGAAACACTTAATGTCTATTGTGTAACTCGAGAGAAGAAAATATTTATCGAAATGTCTTCTCTAAAAATTATGATACTTTGTATTGGTTCTGCCAAGTATGGGCGATACATGAAGACAGAACGAATGAGAATATATGGTGTATTGCGAAAGCTGCAGTTTAGGTATCATAAATTGATGCAAAAATATTAACGATATATAAGGCGTTCCAAATTCTTCGCGCTTTTATGAGTCGCGGATTATTTCAATAATTCGAATTTTTTCACGAATAAAGATAATCGGGCAATAAAATCTTTTTTGAATTACTATTACAAGCCTGACGAGAAGTGGGTGACGCCTTTGCGAAATGGTCTTTTTATGCTGCGCGTAAATAATGAAAATCGCATTTTATACCACAAACGTAATTTTTAATCCAAAGGAATTTTAATTATTTTACAACGCGCAATTTTTGTTTTGACAATCTTAGAATTCCGCACAAATCACATAAAAAAGCGAACTTCATCAAATTGACTGAAACTGTGATGTTTTTTTAGATTATGAAATGTGTGTGTGCTGATCAAAAGTCTCCAGGCACAATCATAAAAAATGAATAGATTTTACTGTAGCACCATTTAAAACTTACTATTTTGGATCTAATCGGACTGAAATGTAACTTTATTTATTGAATTATTTATTCTTTAGTAACTGTACCTTAATACTTTTGCACAGAATAATAATGACTCAATTGATGTGTAATGTAAAGAAAACACATAGTCGTTTTTCAAAAAATTACGCAATTTGCAATATGCAATTATTCTTTGAAAAAGAACTATATGCTTTTTTTATACCAATTGATTTATTTAATTATTCTGTGCATAAAAGTATTAAGATATTCTCTAAATTTTTTAGAGTGAATCTCACTCCAATGAATTTAGAAAGTACATTTATCAAAAATGAATAGCTTAGTAATTTAAAGTACTTTTGAGTCCGATTAAAAAAATAACAACTTTCAAGGATACAGCAAAATCTGTTTATTTTTTGTAATTGTATTTTTTCAACATCTCATAATCTATAAAATATCACAATTTCATCCAATTTGACTGCAGCCATTTTTTTAAGCACATGATTAGTGTGAGGCTCTTTGAAAATTGCGAAAAGGAGATCCACGCATTCGATAGGATTATTTTCGGACGAAGAAGAATCTATGAATTCATTTAAAGAAAGTGATCTAGGAACAGCATCTGGTTTTAAAAGCGAATGGTCGAACGGCTCAATGCCAGACTATTTAAAATCGATCTCATAAAAAAAAAGAGTCTCCGCCTTGTGCGTATCGACGATTCGCGCCTCGGCGGTGGAAAAAAAAGTCGATAAATCCTAAATTATTACAGAGGCGATAAGAGACGAACACGGTGACGATGACGTCGCGCTCATTCGCGCCTTCGAGTTCGTTGATCGAGGACGACGCGTTGTCGAGATTACTTGAATAACGTCAGCTTTGCAGCCCTTTCCACGCCAGAGGACGGTTGAATTTTATCGGCGACCGTATCTCGAGTTTCACGTTTTTACACCGGTTTCATATGACAAAAATAGGGAGCTTTTGCAATAACTAAAGTCATGTTATCCTTTTTTTAATTAGTTGTTAAGAAGAAGACAACTTGACTTTAATGTTCACCGTATCTCATGATTCATCGTATCTGGATAAACGTATTACAAAAACTCTCTATTCTTACGAAAATTATCCCAATCTACTGGGGGAATTTTTTGTCATGAGATCTGGAATGTGGAGAGCTCGCCTCTATCATTTATGAACATTTCTTTCAAATACCTATCTAAAGTACCTATCTACAGTTACGAAATTATTTATCTGAATATTTATCTGCGTTCATTCATTATATCAATGATTCGTTTAAACTATTATCCAATTGTTAATTTTTAAATGACGCACGAAAAGAACGATTTTATTGAAAGGAATATTCTGGATGTTTAATAATCTGGAATATTACTGGATGTAGATTTGAAAATAATTTTGTTAGACCGTCGAAATAATTTTATCGGTAACTCAAACTGGTTGCTATATAAAATATCAAATTTTTTTATAGCATTACTCATAATTTTTAGTTTCTGATATAATTATTTTGATGATTCAACAAAATTATTTTCAGATCTAAATCCAACAAAATTTTATACCTTTCAGCAAAATCATTCTTTCTAGCGAGATCTATTTCTAAAATTTTACAGATCAATTCATTAATTTCATTGTATTTCTTGCCTGAAAATATGATTATTTTAGCGCCACTACAGTGACTTTCTCGTAAAAGTTAAAAATTGTAGTTCCATTCACGCATCAATTTATATTTATACTTGGACAAAACTTAACTTAAGTAATTGTAAAACTATCAGTGCGGTATGTAAAATCACAATTTTTAACATACAATGTGAAAATATCAATGTGAAGAAATCATTGATATAGCTAATGATTGATATAGCATTATTCAGCAATTAGTTTCGTATCTCTAGATATTACAACATATCTACTTGTCGTGCGGGTGTGCGAGCTATATTTAAATAATCTAGATCGAATGGGCCAGACTTATTGCGATTTACCCGCGCTATTACCTTCTATAGATAAAATTACATTCATAAAGGAGAAAAAAAGCACGGATAAAGACTTTCTCGACTAGAGTTAACCCCCAGGTGAACGTCATAATCGTACGAAAATAGATTTTGCGAATTATTAAAGCGGCGTATTCCCGCTACTATTCCGAAACTCTTCAAGGGTAGGCAGGTGGTGTAAATCCCGGCGTCCTCGCAGCCACGGAGGCATCAAACACACGCGTGTGTACGTAGTATTCCCCATTGATTCACGCACGCCGACGTACGCCCGTATTTATAGATCGCCCGTAAATCAGACGGGAAATGTACCTTAACGTTCCGTACGTGAAAGTACAAACGAGAGCGCGCGGACCTTCGCGGGAAGGAGAAAGGGCGAGAGCCCCAGGTTCGTTGACCATCCGGCCGGGCTGAAAAAGGTATTACCCTTTGCACGTAGGTACCCGCGGTCTCCGCTGAAACGCGAGCTGTCCGGAGCTGTGCACCGTGCGATGAAAAAGCACGACAATGCCGTTCCAGGGGGAGACGCGTGACACGTCGCGTGGTCGTCCAGATCATTAGTCTCGTAAAACGCTCCGCACGAAACACGCGGGTTAGAAAAAGCCTAGGGAGGGTCCTTAATCCTTCGATCTCACTGTGCCTCCATTCCTTTTTTTTTTCTCCTCTCATATCGCGCCGCACGCATCTCTCAAGCGCGCGTTTTTATTTGTTTTAGCCTATTCCACCTTACATTATTCGTACGCTTCGTTAATATTGTTCATATATATCCGCTGGTAATAAGAAAAAAAACTGTTTATTTGACTAAATTAATTTAGTAAGATAATTAACTTCGATCTTATTTTAACTTACTGTTTATGAGAATTGATAATTCTCTCAGAATTAAAAAAAGATAAAAGAGTACATTGAATCGAGATTGAAATTAATCTTAATTGGTGAAATCGAATCTAAGTTGCAAATATAATATATTTGACTTAAATAATTAATTAAGTAGAAATCTCATCTATGATAAGCATAAAAAGTTTTAACATTCTAGCGGCCTCAGTTTGAGTTTTTCAATAAAATTATTTACAAATCTGTATCTTAGTTCAATTTTTGGATACTTCAAAGCAAAATTATTTGTGAAAGCGCAAAATTCTACATGGGAGGTTTAATAAAAAAAATTCAAATTGTCAGATGTAGCATAAAGAAAATAAATTGATTTGACAAAAAGAATTTACATTTGTTCGGCACAAAGAGATTTGTCGTTTTTTAGACAAAGGGATTTATAACTGTGTTTAATAAACGCACTGTCAGCTTCGGACGGTTATATTATATTTTTATTCTACGTTATACTAATATACTGTATGCGTAGGAGAAGCGAAACGTGAGAAACGTATCTTCATCGTAAACGTTTGAAGTTTCAAAAGCCGCGGCCTCGGCTTCACGAAGGACGTCCGCTCTTTTCTTTCCGGTTCCAGTTTTCGCGTTTGCCTCGCCTAATCTCGGCGCGAGACCCATTTTGTCAGAGGAGATCCGTGCCGACGGAGATCTCCTTTTTCCGCTTTCGAAAACCTCGCATACTTCGCGTCGTCGTATCCGCGAGTACGCGCGATCTGGCATATATATATGGTTGTTTGCCTAGACGCTGCTAATGATCGGCGTGTCCCTTTGTCAAGTGCCGACCCGGGTAAACAATCTTACGACCGAATGCAGTTCCTGTCGTAGATAACGCCATGCCGCGACGGATTATACGCGTTGCGATCTTTATCTTTGCCGCACGACCAGCCTCATCTCGTCTCTATTATCGTGGCATGGCGAGAGCCGATGTTACCGCTTGTACCTCGCGCGTTGATTTACGTCCCATTGAAACCGCATCCGTTTAAGGATCGGGGCTTCGAAGAGGCCCCAAAAAATAAAAGGAAAGAGCCGAGTGAGTTAATCATGCACCTCGAGAGAAAGTTTAATTTCGAGAAGATGTTGTACAATGTTACGTCGAAGATTGCGAGTCAAATGAAAGATCAAGAGTATCAAGACGCGAATTAAGTCTAATCTATTAAGTCAATGTGTTCTTTTTGCTCCTTGTTTTTTTGCTTTTTATTTATATAACTAATTTATATTTTATTTTACTAGGGTTGTTACTTTTGATACTTTCGAAGGTTCGAAGCTTTGAAAAAACTTCGAAGCTCGGAATTTCAAAGCACCTTAAACTTCGAAAATTCGATTCTACCAAAACTTCGAAGCCGTCAAAAGAAACAGTTCTATATACAATACTTTGTTATTTTTTATCTTGTTATTATTTTTGCTCATACTTTTTTGCCTCTTATCTTGTTTCTTCGTTTTTTTTTCGCTCAAAATAATCTAGTCTACAATATTATAATAAGTATGTTCTTTACTTTTTGTTTCTTGCCTTTTCTCTTTTTTCTTATTATGTTTCTTGTCTTTTCTAAATTTATTAACTTTTATCTTTATTAAAATTTGTCACTTTTTCTCTTGGACGACAGAAAATAAAGAAATAGAATAAAAGGTAAAAAGGCAAGATGTAAAAAGTGATATAAAGAGCCCAATAAAATTACTTTCAGATCTGTAACTAAATTTTTAGATATTCGACAAAACCTTCTTTCCGTGAATGTATTTCGAGTCATCATGACCTCATTCCGTCGAGTTTCGTGATCGAAATCTTAAAGCTGCAGGTTGATGACATCTCGATAATGTACGTATTTTCAGAGCATTGTCACTCTCTCTCGTGAATTAAAGATTAAATGCCTCAGGATAACGATCCTTTAAGAAGATATATTTTTAGAGTCTCGCTCCATTCTTATGCGATCTCAGAATTAAACACCTCCCGAAACGACAATCTTTATTGAGAGAATGTATCTTTAGTGTCACCGTCATTCTTCCTTTGAAATTGATCTATTCGGAACGATTTGAGAGGATATATTTCCAGACATTATCTTGTTCTTTGAATCTCGGGGACGTGTCGCGTGTCCCACACATCCTACAGGATCTGCGAAATCGCGACCGAGGCATAAAGGCGATCGGCTCGACGAAAAGGTTCGCCAAAAAGAGCATAATGAGTCGCATGAGAAGAAAGAGAGAGGCACAGGAGAGAAAAGCAGAAGGTAAAAGAAAGGACGAACAGGAGCTCGACCTCCGTCGAGACTTCCTTGGCCTCTCTCGTCTCGTCTCGTCTCGTCTCGTCTCGTCGCGCATCGCGTCGCTTCCACGTCGATTCGTTCGAACGTTGTCTCGAAGGGCTCGCTGTTGATGCATAAGCGGCTTTTGTTCTGCAAATACACCCCGGCGCAACACGTCGCACACGTCGACTGTCGACGGTGATCGGTTTGTGGAAGTAAAAAGAAAAACCGGCGATGAGAGAAACTGCAGAGACGCGAGAAGTCGCTCGTTACACTCCGATGCCGGGAGGAGAGACAAAGGCCGGGGATCCACGTCGCTGTCGTTAGATCCTCATCGCGGTAATTAAGTGTGTCAAGGAATACGCCTAGGCGCCTCCAAGCACGCGGACCAGCGTGGACCGCATTCCGGGGAAGACACCCAGGAGGGGAAAACCGGCAGGTTGAGCCGCAGCGAGAGAGACGGTGCGATTAACTAGCGTCAGCTTTTCGTGTAATAACTATAAATCAGGAATGCACTCCGGCAGTATTTTCTTCAAGTTGAAAATCAGCGTGTCATCGTTTCCCTCCTCCTTCTCTGAGAGTATAACGGCGGAGTTGATTGAGCGTCATCGAAATAAGTCGAGGTTGCGGCAGCCGTAATCAGTCTCGTTTACTTCAATGCGTCTGATTGGTTCTAATGCAAGCTTGGAATTTGTTAGGAACGATCCGTCGCGTTTGTTGCGACGGCGGAGATTTAAGGGGACATAAATATGTCTTTAATAATTTAAATTTTCGAATATTCGAGATCACGAGATTGATGTCGCTAATATAATCGTTTTATAAATTACGGTCCACTTTCACGTTAAACTTCCTAATTTATAATCATCCGGAATAATCACTGGGGAATATTTTTATATCTCAGCGGCAAAAAAACAAATTGTTGAAAAATATGGGTATTTTGTAAAATATTTTGTATGGGTATTGTTTAACATATTTTTTTTTTCGAACCTTTAAATGCAGAATTTTGAAAACCCGTAATAAAAAGTTATATTAAAATTTTGATTTTTTAAGAAATACTGCCATAATAAACTATTTAACGTGATTATATTTCGCTTTATATTTGTTTGGTTTCTATATTTACTTTTTTTAGAAATTGTGATTAAATCCATATTTATAATATATTCTCAAATATCAATAAACAATATAAACATAATCAAAAAACAATCAATAATGTACAATAGCGAGTTGTTACTCTTTTGTTAGTACACACAATGATTTTCTTTTACACATAATGGGTTATTCATGAATTAATTTTTGTTATTTTAATAAATAAACAAAAATTATTAATCAATTTTTACACATCTTCGAAAAGTATTATGAGATTGTGTACTTAAAAAAATTGTATATAAATATTAAAACTATAATTACTTGATGCGCTTAATTTTTCAAAGAAAAGAAATGTGCAGAAAACGAATGACTCAGTCATGGATATTAAGGATTAATAATAGTGTTTTTATTTAGGGTATAAAAATATCCCAGGTAGTCATTTATGTAAAAAATAAAATTAGATGATTACTCTCAGTTAATATTTATCGATACCGTCGCGATTACCCTAATTACATCCATTGAGTGTGCAACTTTCTCAGACGAAGTCGTAAGGGTGAAGTCTCTTTCTTTCCTTTTTTTTTTTTTTTCGATTATTAACAGTATTATTGCGTGGAAAGTCGCGGTGGCGGTACGTCATCGTGCTTAATGACGTTCCTCAGGCCCGGTCACGGCGGCGGTAGCATGTGCCGACAGACCGGAGTATAGTCCTCGCCTCCTGCGAAATTACACCGCGATGCGGCTTGTCATTATCCAATCCTGGACGTTTTATTCCACGCAGGCTTTCGTCTTTCGTGCACGCTGCCGAACGCGCGCATTAACGGCGAAAGCAGCTCTCCGAATCTTCTTGTTCTTTCGTCCCGAGATAGAGTTCGTCTCTCTTACATTAGGCGATTAATGGACCCTCTCTCTCTCTCTATTGAGACAAACCCTCTCTCAGCATATGCATGAAAGAAATTCAAATTCTTCGATAAGTTAGTTTCCAATTATTACTACTTTCAGTAGAATAATGTATGAAAATTTGAAATAAAACAAATATTTATTCTTTGTATATATAATCGCGTTACTTTCCGTTTTTATATTATTTTTTTATTTATATATGATTAGCCTTTTGTGTTCACGGAGAAAAGTAAAATATCATTAAAGCTTGAATGTTTAACATTCTGGTATTGATTTATGTAACTTTTAATGTCGTAAACTTTTAATGTCGTAAATGTAATTTCCTAGAAATTTGCTAAGATAGAGGATAATAATGACAATCGTCATCGTTTATGGCTATGAAAATTTTTATATTATTGAAGATATATACTGTTAGAAATGTAAACACGCGCTTCCTTTATAATGTAAATGAAGTGGTTATGAACGAAATTAAAAGTAATGAATGATTTAACTGAAAATTAAGTTAGTAGTTACTTAAATGTACATGAAATTTAATGTACTTTTAATAAAATTTTATGAAAAGTACATTTTACAAATTTCATAAATTTTCATGAAAAATACATTAAATTTTATGTACACAAATATACTTTTTAATTATTATACAATAAATACATTAAATTTAATGTAATGTCATGAAATTAAATTCAAATTGTGTAACTTAAAAGTTAATAAAATTTAAGAACATTTCTAACAGTGTAACACATCGACGCGATATTTGCTGATCTTCCGCATGCAACAGGTGTCATGCAGCCACGTGGTTATACCGGCTTTAGATAGAATTATCTCGATACTGTCAACCCGATTAGAATTTATATAACTCAACTTGATACTGTCGACTAGAATTACATAGTCGATGATATTTATATTTTATAGTCGAATAGGATTCCTGCATCGAGCGTGGGCGTTTCATCTTGAATGTGCATAGAACGCGTAGGAATATCCTACATCATGTTACATCACAAAACATCAAACAAATACTTTTCTCGAAAAGGAAGAAAGAAAAAGATCAACTTTCCCAGGTGAATAGTTTCAGTTGAGTGCTAGTAATTATAAGTATTAAAAAAAACATGGAAACATGATAATTTTCACAAATACATTTATTACAAATGTAATCTGAGATGTCTGGCCAGATCAGATTAAAGAATTATAGCTCTCTTTCAGAAATTTAATCATTACATTAAATATTTAATTCTCATATATTACTTGCATGATTTTTTAACGTAATTACTCGCACGGAGCGTTTTTGACACTTCAACATTGTGTGTTGTTTTTCAATTTTCATTATTCTTTCTGATAATTTACGATTGAAAAAATATTGATAATAATGATTTATACATCCTTTGGATGAACATAAATATAAAATTTTTTTTTAATTATGAAACAATTTGCATTAAATACAATATTATATAATATTGTATATAAATAGCATTCATATATTTAATAAATGTATAAGATTGGGATTTCCTGAATACTCTACACGAATAATGTTGTACACTAGAAAAAGAATCTGACTGCATTAATTGTAATTCTGGTTGAAAATGGGCAAATCAAATTTTCTCTCTCTCTCTCTCTCTCTCTCTCTTATTGAATCTACATAATTTATATTATTATTTATATTCTAATTTAGTTGAGATAACCAGAATTCTAATCAATACGAATTCTCGTTCATTTTCAACCAGAATTTTTTCTCAGTGTGTACATGGAGCAGCACGTAACTTCTGCGAAATTTAATTCGGAACAGTTTTTGCTCGAAATACAAAGTAAACGTGCGAGGTAAAAGGTTCGCCGGACAATAAAACAATGAGAATCTATAAACAAACCGGCGATGTGACTTCAGGATCACCGATGCGTATTCGCGCGGCGTTAGGACACACGCGTGGGTGGTCCGTCTTCTTGCCCCACTTTCGCTTACGCATGCACGAGCACGTGCGTGCCGAGCCACGCTTGCTCCCGGTGTTCTCGCGATAATAAAGCAACGAGCTCGGAGCATCCACGTGCGCGCGACGGCCGCACCGGCCACCTGCCGCGTGCGTGCGTGCGTGCGTGCGTGCGTGCAACGGCATCGATGATATTTAATACATGGCCGACCAGTTCTGCACGACACAACGAGCGCTTGCTCTCATCTTTCTATTGTAAAACGTGAAAGCCGGCGAGATCGCACAGCCAGTTCGCCATCTGCCGATGCACTGTGCGATACGAAGAATTGCAAGGTGAGACAAATTCCTTAAGTAAGGTAAATGTACCAGTCAATGGACATGATCGAATTATTGAACAAAATGACAAAAATTTTTAATATTAAACTTTTAAATAAATTCATCTTATTAAATGTTTAGAAATAACGAATTTATTTGGAGTCGTATACATAATTAAAAGTCTAACTGGCTACTAATTGGTACATTTACTTTTCTGACCCGCGGTGAGAAATATGTGTAACTATCAAGTTGATCTTTAGTCGGACACGTGCAATTTTGCTCGAGGATATATTGCAATATATGGCGTATGTAAATATACAACAAAATACTTGAATGGTAATTTAATTCTTTTTTTATTAAACTATCTGTTACGAAAGCTGTATAAACGAATGCACAATGGATGTATTAATGATTATTAATGGAGGTGAGAGGGAATGTTTGCGAGATACATTTATTCGCGCAGAAAAGGTTCAGCAAAGTCAAATGACAAAGTAAAAGATTGAATGCAACGGCAGACTTTAACTACCGTTAGACATCGAAATGCGCGAGGAAGTCTCCGCCAGGTATAAATGTCACGCAAAAATTATATGATATGCCGTGATTGCCTATCAAGGATTACAACAATTCATCCCGCAGACGCGTATCAAGTTACATCGTGTATATACGCATTCCGCGAAAGGAATTAACCTTTGAGTGTTATACGGCGTTACCCAACAGCGATGGGCGTTGTGCGTTCTTACACGCCACATGTTGCGTGCACGCGTACGACACGCGTGCGTAAAAAAAATACCCTTTAAATACGAATTGAACATTAGAAATCTTGGAATAGTCTAAGGACTAATCAATGTGCTTTTTACCTAATCTTTCTTACTTTCTGTCACGTTTTGAATTTTTCAGAGAAATCTCACTCAAGTGAAAATTGTTCCAATCGATGACGAAAATACTGCTAATTGGAATAGAGTCCTAAAAAAATATGAAACTTTGAAAAAGTTTAAAATAGATGGATCTAATTACGATAAAAGATTTTTTAGTTGCTACAATTCGATTTTAGATGCAACTCCATTTTGAATGAAATCGGGTTTTACAAAGTTGACGAACTTTGGGATAAGAAATACGATTGTAAGAAATACGATTGATAAAATAGTTAAAGAGAGAAAAAGACATGAAAGCAAGGAATGGGAAGCAAAGAGCACATTATAGATTAGCTTCAACAGCAATGGAGACATAATAGTTTCGAGGTGCGAAGGACTTGACGGATGCCGCTGGGATCGGCGTGTCAACGAACGGGGTGTCGCAATCGCGAGCCTAACTTTTTCTCCGACAGGCGATTCCCATGATGACGCAATTTCGTTACTCCTACAGATGTAGATCGTTCCTCGTAATTCCGACATGTTTCTAAAAGCCGTCCAAGTGCGGAGTGTCGCAATAAATACGCGTGCGGTGACGACGATCCTCCAACGACTCGAAAGTTTCGATGATTTCGCTCGTAAAAAAAAATGATGACATCATTCGGTGAACGATGACATCAATTCGCTGTCGATTATTTAATTTTGAACGAATTTTGACAAGTGACAACCAATATTCAGAAACGAGACTGAAGACGTCATAGACATTTTTGTAAAAGGCGTTTTAAGCGATGTTTACAAGAGATCTCAAGGCGTAAAAAATAATCCAACCATAGTCGATTATTATTCTTCTCACATTCGATTATGATTAGTCGATTTCTTCCGGTTTAAGGCTTAAAGTTTAATTTTTACACCTTAAAATGTCTCATTGCAGACGCTTTAAAGATGTCTGAAAGATATCTTCAAGTATGTTGCCTCTATTTTGGACTTCGTTGCCTGAGAAGCTATCACTGATGGCTTTAACTCGCCGCTTGAGATTTTTTGAAATTCGATCTCTAGCGGGAGGATTTGCATACCGATATATTATTAATTCTAATAATACTCACGCGATAATTAATTATTTCTCTAGCGATCGATTATTGATTTATGTTGTCTCTGTATGTCGTCATCAGTTTCACACGTGTAACTTGTCAAAGGATTGATAAATGGTGAGATTTATGATCGTGTGGATAATGCAGCGACATTGTGCATTGAAAAAGTCATCTCTGAAGTCATCTGTTGCAGTGTTTCACCGATTATTTTTTAAATAAATATTTTTGTAACTGCCTTTATATACACAGATTTAAAAATCCTTTTCTACAATTAAGAGGACTCTAAATCAACATGACCAATTGTCGGTAATTCTTGCTGGTTTAGAATCCCCTTAATTGCAGAAAAGGATTTTTAAATCTGTGTATATAAAGGCCGACAATTGCAGATTGCCAATTTCTCCGAATTAATTTTATAGATCACCAAATCCTTTTACACAAAAAGTACGCACAAAAAAAAACACCGGCTACATTAAATTTGACGAGAAAATTGGAAACAAGATTAGAAGTTCACTTTATTTCAGCTCTCACAGCTATCACTTCAGGTTATAATTCCCTTAGTGCAGAAATTCTGTAGGTCATACGTACCAAATAATATCTTCTCCGGAAGCGTATAATATGCACAAACAATCCTGAGTTTGCGAAATTGTGATCGAAGGCCCTAATAAAAAAGATTTTCCAAAATTAAAGTCCTATTTTTTGTATAACAATTACTTTTTTCCTCTTTTATAGATTCGAAAATCCTTTTCCACGATTAAAGTGTACATATAATACATGTCTGTGAGATGGAATTTATTCCGAAAATGACAAAAAATTTCAAAATTGAAATCTTAAGAAAAATTTTTTGTCGTTCTTGACATAAACTCCACCTCACAAATTACGTATTAATGCGTATACTTTAATCCTGGAAAAAGATCAAATTTTCAAATCAGTTTAAGAGAGGAAAAAAGTAATTATTAAAAAATTATGATTAGTTGATAATACAAATGGCTTTAGGATTCCTTTGAAGTATAAATGGTAATATAGTATAATATATCCACATTTTTTTTTACTTTACACTTCAATTTTTCAATGCTTTTAATATGGCTTTGTGTATGTCACGTAAATCTGAATATGCAAATTGAAGTTTTTTTGAGAAATCAGAGTATCATTTATATTTGTTTTATTTTATTTTTTTAATCTTCCAGATTGAGTTTACAAAAGTAATCGGTGCTACTCTGAAACTTCTTAGTGTATTCCGCCTTCAGAAAGCTTTCTGCGCTCGCAATCACGCCCAACTCGTTCAATTATCATCATTTCTAAATTATATTTCTCGCCAATCATTCACTCTTTGGAATTTTCATAATTATACGGTGCATGTTGCTCGCACATTTTTTTCGCTCGTCGAGTCGACGACTATAAATAACAGTGAATTAATGTATCGCCGCACTGTATAAATAACGACCGTTCGACGAATTTATTAAATCGCCGCCACTTTCTCCGAAAATTCATATCGCCTATTATAAAATTCCGGTTTACACTCGTACGATTCGTTACAATGTAAAAAGAGTACACATTATTTCGACCAATTCGAAAGTTTATCCCGAGTGGTGAATAAAATTTTGCCATGGTGGACCACGAAGTAACTTGGCCGCAAGTGAAATTTGAATGTCATTGGGAAATTCCAACGTGATTTGCCTTTGTTAAATCCGACGCGATGGGAGATGCCCTCTTGAATTCCTAGGTATTTCGATTTGTAGAAAAGGAGACTGCTCAAAAAGAATCGGAATTACCTGTCGTTTATCACATTTTTTGTCATCTCGTTGTCATCTAAAATAATCGAATATTTTACGACATTCTATATTTAAGTTATTACATAATGTTATATGAAACAAATATTGTATAATTAGTATACTGTATATAGAAAGGAGACATTTTTTAAATTATTTTTAGAAAGTAAACATTAATTAGCAATTTATTAACAAAAACTAAAGTAAGATATATATTTCTCAAAATTATTTTACCTAAAAATTATGTATAATAATTATAATATGCTAATTAATAATAAGCAAAAATGAAAAATTGTCTTATTTGAAGGTATAAAAAGTATTTGTCTCAATCGAAAAATTTAACTTTTAAGATCATGAACACGGTTATTTTTTACGAAACTCTTTTACATTAGGATAAACTCATTGTTAATTAATTGCTAATTAATAATTTATTTATAAATAAGACTTTTTATAAAAACATCCTCTGTATGAATTGATGAATTCTTTTTGCAATGTTCATTGTATTATTATGCTTCTACACGGTTTTGCTAAAATATCTACAAATTCAGTTATAATAGATGCAGACCTGAAAATAATTTTATTGGATTATCAAAATAATTACATAAGATGCTTAAATTAATTGCTAGAATGTCAAAACTTTTTTGCAGAATTGCATGGCTTGAGATTTCTATGTTTTGATTATTATTTTGATGATCCAACAAAATTATATTTTCAGATCAGTATCCAGCCAAATATTTATATTAGACATTTCAAGAAAATCGTTCTTTCTCTACATTTTATGTAATTAGTGTCAAATACTTTTTGTATTTACTGTATTGTTACTGTACTAATTATGATCGAAACATGCAGTAAAAGAAAGAAGAATATTGATGACGAATGCTCGCTACCAGTTCGATTACAAAGTGTTGAAACAGGAAAAGTCACGTGAGACTACGACGTTAATGAGCCGTCAATTGAAGATCAAACAGCGAGATAACATGGATAACAGAGGCTGCTAATAAAAGCTTCAGTGACAGGATAACGAGGTATCTCGCGCTTATCCTAAGAAAATATTTGTCTCATATTTTGTTATTGTCGAACGCCAGTTTCTATCACTGCAGATTAACTTTAATCTGGGTTTAATTTACTTTCCGTCTTTTTGTACTTTTAAGAATTAGAAAAGGATAAAGAATAAATTTAACTAAGATTAAAGTTAACATATATTGGTAGAAATGGACAAAAATGGCGACAACGCGTCATTAATTTTTCAGAGCGAATCCGCTGGAATTAAAAGATCAGAGTTTACGATGGGTGTTTTCCAATTACTATAATCGTCGACACAACATTACACATCCGTATTTAGCCTAAAGGCTACTAGTAGTCGGCTGTGTAAGTTTGTGTTTTCTAGTGACAATTACAATTACTGTTAATCGCGGTGGCTATAAATGAGTTTGGAAGACGTCGGTATTTTTGCTTTTTTCATTTAATACAGGCAAAAAGTTACATTCAATCTAACTCTATTCGAAGCCATGCATAAAAAAATATTATTGCTAAGAAAAGTGATTATTTTCTTCCTTTTAAATAACGGTTATCTTTAATAAAAAAAATGTCTTCTTGATACTAATCTTAAAATATACTTATTGCAAATTTTATATAAATTCGTGTATTCAAAAAAAGAATTTATTTTCTTTTGAATTAAGGATATTATAAAATTTCTCGACGACGCAACCTTATATTAATAAAACCAAAATCGAATTTGCTTTAATTTGATAATCTTGATTGAAATATTAAACTTACTAGGATTCGAACTTGCATACACTGAGAAAAAAAGTTATTAATTTGACTAAATGCGTTTAGTTCGTAATGATTATTTAGTTTAAATATTTATATATTTAGATTAACAAAATCTTGTAATTTTAAACATGTTATTTGTTTGAATTAACAAATATTTGCTTGACATATTATCTGTGACCGCTACATTTAGTTGAATCAGCTAATATTTTTTTGAAACAACAACTTTTTTTTCTCAGTGTAGTATATATTTTTATATGTACATGTATATTCAGTTTCAATTGAGTCGTGCACAATGCTACACTTTGTGCGCCTCTGTGTATGTTTGTGTTAAAATGTGAGCAATTGGAAAGCACTCGATGTTTATCATTCGCCTCGGTATCGCCGAAGCCGCAGACGTAAAATCCGGTCCGGGGAACCTTGACGCGGTTCTGAGATTGCAGAGAGCCGCGGCTAATCAGTTAAGGCGAGAGAGATTGAATCGTGGGAACCGCATAATTGTATCTCTGGTACAGATTGTCCCGCGATTTCGTCGCATCCGTTCATGGCGGCCAGCCGCGAACAAGTCAACCGGTCAATCGCGTTAGCCATTAATTGTTTCCAGTTATAAACTTCACCGTAGCGCGCATCGTGTCGTAATTTATCATGATCCACCGCTGCGTTGCGACTCACGTTGTATAACGTATGCCTCATTAAACAGACGTCCCCCGTGTTCTTGGTGCATACTTTGTTGGAATTTACGAACGTCAGGCGCGCAATGTTGTTGAAGGAAAATGCGTTTAATTTTAGCACGTCAGTGCGTCGGACGGACGTCAAATACCATCCGGGTAATACCAATGGCGATATCATATATACGTAAGACGATTATATACCCGATAATAAGAGCTGCACGTTAAGGTAATAAATTCAACGTTAATGAAGAGGCGCGGAGAAATACGTTCGATAAAGACTGGGAGAGGAACGAGTACGATAGTGCGATAAATGTAAATTAATTTAATAATGATTAAAAAATGTACTCCTGTCACGCAATTTTGACGGATCTTATTTGTCCGAATGACTTTTGTTTTTCGGAGAAAGAAAAAGAGACAATCAATAACGTAATATTATGTTGTAACGTGATGTTATGTTTATTATAATGCTGCGTTGATACGACATCGATGACAATAACGTGTGATCGTCCATTCAAATCATCTCACGGTTCACGTTCGACTGCGGAACACATAAATTTCCGAAAGATAAAGCCTTGGCATGTTTGTGAGCGAGTTCGCCGGATATTTATGGAATTTCTGTGGCGATAATGCGGTGAGCTCCATCGGACTTATCGGGAGCACTTGGGCAATTGTTGCGTCTTGTAGAGCTCTAAATTAACTATGGACTGAGTATGAACCGTACCGTTTTTCATGATCCCAACATCGTCGCCGTGCTCGATGAAGCACAGGCTCAGGATATCGCGAAGCAATGTCGAGAAAGTTGTGAAATCCGTTATGAGTAATACAAAGACAATTGTTACATTTGAAGAAGTTTTATTGAAGTATTTAAGAATTTAACTGGATACAGATTTGAAAATAATTTTGTTGAACCCATCGAAATAGTTATGTGGGATACTCAAACTAGTTGTTAAAATGTCAAAACTTTCAGCAGCATTGCTTGAAATTCCTGTATTAAAAAAATATTCTAAATTTTAATAAATCATTTGTGTGTGTTGTTTACATAGTTTCAACTAAATATAAAGATATATTACTAAATGTAAAGATATTTTTATTTGGACAAAAATTATTAATTTGATTTAATAATCTTTTTTTAGTATATATTTATTTACGGTTTAATTAGTACTATTCAAATAGGTATTTATTAAAATTTAGTACAATTTTTTTCTCAGTGTGCGTAATTATTTTGATAATTCAACAAAATTATTTTTAGATATGTATCTAACTAAATTTTTAGATACTTCAACAAAATCGTTTTTTTTTTTATCAGACGATTATTATTGGATTCCGCACGCGGCAAGACGATATTAAATAATATTTACGTAATCGCGCGTGATTCGAGATGCGCTAGAGATTATTCACGCGGGAGATTAACGATGAATCTTATGGAGACAAATAATATTAGATAGACAAATAATAATAGATTTGTGATTGTTTCAAGGATCTGTAGAAATCTGTGAATCGAGAGATCCGTCCCGATAAACAGGGCTCCAACGAATAAATTTCTTTACAGACGAATGAAGAAGAGGCATTTAGAGAAGAACTTTATGGTTATTTACGGCTTAGTGCATCGTAAAACATTGTGTCTTTATTATGTCTTTTTCATTCTCGTTTTCGATAAACGAACCCGCGATGAACGAATCGACTTGAGCCGCCGTCGAATTGACAGATATTTCTTTAATTGGTTTTTTAAATTAAGATAATATTTTATTATTAGCTTTAATTAATTTATATATATATATATATATAAAATTGATATATATAATATATACAAAATTGATACATAAAAAAAAAATCAATATTAAATAAAATATTATTTTTGTACAGTTACTTAATCAAAATTTTATTTACAGAGAGGAATAGTAGTTACTCGATCAATATTTATTTTGAAAAAAAATATAAAAAAACCCCGAAAGAGATAGTTCAAGAAGATAAATATTATACTGCTTTACATAATTCAATATTTATATATTTTGACAAGCGTGATGTTGTTGACTGTTATAAGGTGTTTATAAGGAATCTCACATTTAAGATCAGTCAAGTAATCATCAAATTTTTTAAAAGATCACATTGTTTTTATACCCTAATTAAAAAAATTATTATTATTAACAATATATTGTACATTATTGATTGATATCCAATTTATTAGTACTTGAGAACATTATGGATATGTTTTTAATCACAATTTTCTGAAAAAAAGTAAGTAAAAACTAAATTAATAGATTAAACGGAATTTGCTTATTATGAATACAATATTTCTAAAGACATAAAGATTTTAAGTACTATAATGCTTCTTTGTTGCGAGTTTTCGATGAAATTGCACATTTAAAAAATATTTTATCTCAATTCACATTTTTCCACAAGTGAGATATAAAAATATCCCAGATGACTATTCCCGGGTTAATGACTCCTTAACGATACGTATGTTATTTCGATGCGGTACAATAAATCGTGTACGTTTGTCAGCCCTCGTCGTTGACGCCCTCGTTCCTGAAGAGTTCGCTCAAAAACCCGATGTCGAGGAAATGATTCAAAGGCAGGCCGACGCGACAATAAACGCCACCGTACGGTTTGAATCGACGCTAACGAGATTTATGATTGGCTTAAATTTTAAGAGAAAGCTTTCGACGGCGACGACGAACAGCCTGCACGCATAGAAGTCCGGGAATGCGCATTAATCCGTTCACGGCACGGTGCTGCATTTTACCTTCGTGTTTATTCTCAAAACGTCATATCTCGTACGTACATTCTCTGGTACATACAAGACAGAGGGGAACAAAAGAGGAAATCGACGTGCAGCATTACGCCACGTCGATTACGTTCCCGTAAAGCGTAAATGCGTGAGGTCGCGTGAAAATTTCCCACGCTTTTTTTCAGCGTCACGACGGAAGGCGCGAACGTCGTCGTAACGACGGGTATGATTAAATAACGGCGAAACTGAGATGGAGATAAAGATAAGAATGCGGACTCTGTAAAGAGGGACTCTCGATTATTACTGTTATTATGATTATTACTGTTACTGTGTAATTAGTCACGATAATTAAATCTCGGCAAACTGAATCCGGAAAGAACGCGCCTAGAATTCTTCTGACCTAGATTATGTTTGTACTGAGAAAAAATTGTTTAATTCTAATCACTTGTTTTTATCGAAAAGCCAGAGCCAAAATAGAATGGTATAATTTATGCAAATGTACTTTATTAATTCACTGAGAGAAAAGTGCTTGGTATCTCTTTAAATTCTTTAGAGTAGAATCTCTCTCTTTGAAAAGTGAAAATTGAAGTAATCTTGAAAAAGAATGGTTTAATTTTTAATCAACGAAAGTGAAATTTTACTCTAAAAGTTTCAGAGAGATATTTTTGTAATTATAATTGCATGATAAAATAATTATATTTAGAAGCTCCATTTTTATAGTTAATACTACTGTAATGATAGTAATAATATTCTTAATAATATAATTATAATCTCTCTTCCACGCTTTTTATATAAAGATTATGAGTTTCGCGGATTTTCTCTGTGTCCAGATCCATTCTTGGAATGCCAACGTTTTGTGAACCTTGGAATTCATTTCATCAGGGTGAGGAGTAGCCTGATACTGATGAAGTGAACTGCAAGGTTCACGAAACGTATAATCTTTAAATATAATTATATTTATAATTCTATAAAAAAAAAGTAATTATTGACACCAAAAATGACTAAAAATTATAGTTAAATTATGTATTACTGTAATCATTTTTCACTCACTCTATTAGAAATGTAACCACAAGCTTCCTTTACATGTAAATGAAGTTCGTGGTTATGAACGAAATTAAAAGCAATGAATGATTTAACTGAAAATTAAGTTGTAGTAATTACTTAAATGTAATGAACGTGTACATTAAATTTAATGTACTTTTAATAAAATTTATGAAAAGTTAAATTTTATAAATTTCATAAATTTTCATGAGAAATACATTAAATTTTATGTATATGTACATAAATGTACTTTTTATTATAAATTAAATTTAATGTAATGTCATGAAATTAAGTTCAAATTGTGTAACTTAAAATTTAATGAAATTTAAGAACATTTTTAACAGTGCAGTATAGAGAAGAATATTATCTTTCTACAAGATATAAAAATTAATTTTTTTCATAGTTATACGAAAACATTATCTTTCCTTATTCTTTTATTAAAATAGAGATACTTTAATTACGATCGCGACTAAAGAATCGGACAAATTAGGCTTGATTACCCTAAGCTCCTTGAAACGACGGCATTCTTTTTCACTGAGAGAAATGCGAGGTTCTGGCCGCGCTTTACGATCATTCTCATTAGCAGTATAAATAGCCTAAATAAAGGTTTTCTGCTAACGTGAAGCGTACATAAGCATCGTCGGCGGCCGTCTCTCATTACGATTATCCATTGCATCCGAAGCGTTCGGCGCGTCACTGAAACGTCCATTATCCGGGCATCCGGATATCTGTCATTGGCTGTGTACGCTAATCGGAAGACCCCGGCAATTGAAGACATCCGGGACATACTTGTTGCACAAAATTGAGACCTGCGCTCCTGGCTCCTGGCTTTAAACCGAAATCAGGACAGCGCCCAAAGATGCCTCGCGCGGGACACGGTTTGTCTCGCATTCGAACGCGTACGTGGCAAAATAAATAAATAAATAAATAAATTCAAACGTCAAAGCGCATCTCTCTCGGGACGTGTGGGAAGAGAGACTCCTCCTCACGATGTTGCACAATGCATGCATTCCGCGTAGCGAATCCTTTGAGGATTCTCTCGAGGATCTGCATAATTCACGGATGAATATACGTATTCAAAAAGATCAATTGATCGCCTCCGTTATTTAAGGGAAGAGGATATTCTGTTGGAGGATATTCACCGGAAGGTGCATGCGAGATCTTTCCTCGGGGATGCACGTCTTGAGAGATCGCAAATAACAAAAGTCTAGAATCGAAATATAACACTCGTTTACTATCGTATAACAACTCATTTGTTATACAACTTAACATTACAAAATTTTTCAAAAATAAGTTTTAATGTTTTGTGTCATTAAAATTTTGTAATATTAATTTGCAATTTTGGTACAATAATTGATTGTAGAGGAGTAAATGTTTTGTTTAAAATAATGTTCTTTTCTGTCTTTATTTTTTTCACTAAAAAATATTGGTGTGGATTTAACACTTATATAAAATCTATATAATTCTCATTATATTGCTTAATATTAACATCAATATGGTGAATTTTAAACTGATGTTTATATCAATACCATCATGATATGGATTTAAAACCCATGGTGTTAAATCCATAATTCTGCATCATGTTGGTGTTAATATTAACAGCAACACAATAAGAATTATATAGACACATAATATATATACCGCATGCAGTACTTTTTATATAATTGTGAATTTAACATTTAACAATATGTAAATTTAACATTTAATACCATTCACATCGCTATTTTTCAGAGTATTCTTTTTTTATTTTCATTGCTTTTCTGCAAGCAACTAAAAAATGATAATTATATTGTTGTAGCAAATGAGCGATAAGACATCTTCAAGATGTCTAAGAGACATTTTAAAGATATCTTAGATCCCGATTTTAGACTTTATGTTATTTTTATGTTGTCCTCTGTCCCTATTGCTATCACATTGCAGACACTTACGTTTGCATAAACGTGAGAAATAACATTGGTATGACGTTGCATAACTTCAGAGGGTCGCTGAGGATCTATTAACGTTAACACGCGGACATTTACAATATAATACTGCAAATTGCAACTCGTAGCGGATAAATGTAATTTCTGCACATTCGCGTAATCATCGCGTAATTTATAGTTTATCTTGATTGAAATAATTTTAAGACATTAGTGGCAGTAGTGACTAACAACCATTGGAAGGGAAAATTTCTTGAGCGAGTCTTATTAATTTATTTCAACTTACTAATATTAAATATTAAAAAAAAAAAACAACGATAGGTTAGATTATTCCTCAAGAATTTATCGCAAGCATATAAAACTTCAAGTTAAAGCAGACATTTCTTGTCTAAAATATAGCCAGGCGATCGCAAGAATGCGCTTTCTACACTCGTGGCTCCGCGAATATCTTATTTATTATCATTATTTATAACAGGACGGATCGCGCGACTCCTACGTTCCCACGACACAACGTCCATCGACTGCGAGCCGTGTGATTTCGAACTTTACCGCGGTAAGAAACGATATATCATACGTCACAGATGATTTCTCTAATCGTCGTGGACATTACGACGATGACAACCGTGACAGGTCCCCACGTGGGCGTTAATATCAGCATAAAACTTTGTGGCAAAAGTATCGACGCGACGTGACGCCGCACCGCGCCGTGCCGTGCCGGTCCGTAACAGATTTATGCGTGCACGTGTTGCCAAAGAGAAATGGCAAGGATTTAAAAGGAACTTAATTTAATGTAACGAGTAATACGTGTAAATTGTCGTTATATTGTATAATTATACGCTGAGGAAAAAATTACTAAATCTTGATACATATTTTTTTTTTTTTTTTAATAGTACTAAGTAAACACTGACTTACAGTAAATAAACATTAACTCAATAAAAAATTATAGCTAAATTAAATTAAAACTAAAAATGTTCACAAGCAGTGACTATTATTAATAGCACAATTGATTATATTAGCATGGTTAAAATAATTATAAGTAAATAACTGTTCCAAAGAATGACTATAAATTATATGCTAATTACAATCATTTTTTTTCTTTCAGTGCATATTTTTAAAAGGCTTACCCTAGAACGGTAATAAATGCTTTATCCATCTCTTTCTTTCGACGTGATTAATATTTCAAGACGCGTTCTCCGGTGGCCGCGACATTAGCATACAATACGAGAGATCGATGGCGATTAGGAAATAACTCCACTTCTACCTGCCCTGCGGGTGGCGGCGACATTCGCGTCGCATTCACGGAAATTAATTCGGCGATTTGTAATAATTGAAAAAATTGAGGTCGTTGAGGAGGAGTCCTGCACGCCCCGTCGTTTCCTGGAGGTTCTCGTGACTCACTCGCTCAATCGCGGCGCAATTCTTAGTTCGCGTTCGTCCGCGTTGCGAGATCGCGGTGATCCAAAAATTTGTTTTCGTGTGCCAATCCCGCGACCGGAACCAGGCTGGGCGAACGGTTAAGCGATTCTTAAGCGGTTAAGTGACTGTAAGAAGGTACTGCGGAGGCGTCAAGTCGCGACACGTCTCTTCGCGGATCGCACGATGATTCATCGGCGCGCGCGCGCCGTCGTCTTCTCCTGCTCGCAGCTCGTTTCGACGGCGCCACTTCCGGTTGCATGCCGCATGTTGCACCAACGACGACGACGACGCAGTTTTGCGGCTTGGTGCAGCGACCGAGATACGTTTCGTCTCGCGGAGATTCCGCACGATAACGTAACGATTAGATCACGCACGTAGCCAAGAGCAATAATTTAATTTTACGTACACAAGGAAGTGAATTCTACACGATCTAACACACTGTAAAAAATAAAATGTTAATTTTAGCTTAAAGACATTTTATTTTTTGTGCACAGTGCATGTAATTATAATTTGTAATATTAGATCGACGAGAATAAATCAATTAAGAGAAATAATGAAGAATGAATTGACCAATTAATCGCATTGTCTCAGATTTCGGAGCGATTTCTAGCATCGTGGACACAAGATTTTATGTTGGAAACACTTTTTAAAAATTGACATTTGTGGAATTACTTACTCAAATATCTATGGCAATATCTGTTTTTTTTTTTTAGCAATAATTCTTTAGATGTAATAACAATTATTGGATTTGAAGAATTATTGTTAAAAAATACATTGGCATGAATATTTAAATAATCTCAAAAATGTGTCAATTTTTAGAAAGTGTCTCCTTATGATCCCTTTAATACAGTTATAAGGAATAAAGATTCAATATGATAAAAAATTTTTCAATATATTTTCTCTTCGAGCAAAATCATTTTTATTGATTTAATCTAATTATATCTAGCTGAGTGAGTGCATACAAATGATCCTAAATTATTCATTTATTAATCGAGAGCCAGATCTCTTTTCAAATCCAGAATCGTCAAATTAAATTATGACTTAATTAGTATATTTATTTCTATGCAAAGAACAATGTTTTAGTTGCACACATAAACGATGTTTAATTTAAAAATTATAATACGACAACATTCACATATGCAGAATTACAAATTGGAGCTCTTAATAATAAGAGTATCGCCCTTCATAAGATAGATAGTTTCCTACTGTAGAACCGGGACTCTGAACCCGACGGACGAGAGTTCTCACACCCTCTAGTGGTCCATTATCCTCCGTCTGCTGAGCCACGCCAGTGGTCGCGGCCTCAACGAGCTAATTTTGCGAGCGCCGGCTCGTCGTTGTCTGGTCTTTCTCACCGCGGTGGCGAGGAGGGAAAAGGGCGCTCGCTCGCTCGCTGGTTGTTTCATCGCCATCGTCGTGAAACAGTAGCCGAGAATGGGTTCGAGGAAGTCGAGCGAGAAAACGGGAGGAGCGCGGCGGCAACGGGATCGGGGTAAGATCGGGGTAAGATGAGAGATGCGACTGAGAAAAACGTGAAGGGTGGGACGGTGAGAAAAGAGACAGGGTGAATGAGATTTCAGGAGAGGGACGGGAATATGAGAAGGCAAGAAAAGGGTCGTTACTTAACCGGGTCGAGAGAGGAGCGCCGTGGCGCTCGGAGGATGTCGTGACCTCAGAAAATTAGATAATTTCGATGTCACGTCCGCGAAGTAATTATCGCTCTTGAGTTTGACCTCGTCGGATGTAACCAGGGAATCAATTAAATGGACCGAAAGTTCAATCGACGAGTTCAGGCGACCTCGTCAAGCGCCTCTTGAAAGAGAATTGTCGAGATCTTGAATAGCAATCGCAACGAATCACAACGAGATTCTTGTTTATATTATTTAGCATCTTTGAATTCTACGAGGAAATTTTTTTTCTAACTTTTTCTGAAAATAAACTTTTCTTTAATAAACTACGAAAAACATAATTTTGTAGGAGTATCTAAAAATTTAGCTAAATACAGGTTTGAAAATGATTTCATTCGTCTATTAAAATAATTACACAAAAATCTCAATCGCGATGAGTAATGCTGCAAAAAGTTTTGACATTCCATCAGCAACCAGTTTGAGTCCTTTATAATTATTTTGATAGTACAAAATTATTTAAAAAAATTTATTTTGTGGACACGTATTACATTAATTTTCAACTAACATTTTTCGTGTCATTCATATTTGAAAAGATCATCGTCAGCATTTTGTACGCAGCGTTCGTAATAAGAATAAGACGCCGAACGAGCGCAGAGAGACACATTTATAAATTTCTATCCGTAAAAGTTCCAAGAAGCAAGAACGCGCTTCCGGTAGTTACTCTTTATTCGCGCCGTATATGTGCGTTGTAATTGTCCCGCCGCTATTATACACGCAACGTTACGTAAGCGACCATTTCTGAACCGATGATGAGGCTTTAAGGAAGCCATTATGGCATTTTGTTTCCAGGCGAACGTGAGCCAGGCCGAGTACGAGAGAGCGCACAGAGAGTACCTGAAACAAGTGCAGCTGTCGCACGATGGACAGAAATTTAGAACGCGACGGGATCTCCATGTATTCCAGGCTGCTGGTAAGATCATCTTAACTCTCCTACTGTGTACAAACTAGAAGTCGGATTCGTAGCAACTTTCGTGGAAGCGAAGATTATTTGTGCGACGCATATATTCCTATTTTCTACGAACTTATCCATTCTAGAATGAATAAATAATAATGAATGTAACGTTAATTTAGCGTATTATAAATAATGTTAATTTTATGAAGAAATATGCTTCCAAAAATTTATTTCCAAATGTTATTTTTTTTGTGTTAATTTTTTTCTTAATGATTGTGTTACTTTTTAATATATTCAGCTTGTATTGAATTAATAAAATTTGGATGGATTGTTCGAGATACGTATCCACTTAGATAGCAGATGTCATTGTCGTTATTTTGACGTTAAAATATTTTCGTAAATGTTATTTGATATCAGGAATGATGACAAATAATGTTACTTGCTACTTGGGAACGTTTGTAGTAATAATAATGATTCTAATAACAGTTGAAAATTTGTGTTGTATTTACTTAATACATTTGTTACATCCCATCGTTCACTTAAGTTTTTTGTGTTAATTTATTACAAGATGAATATGTTAAAAAGTAACACAATAAATGTAATACTTTTGCACAATTTGGAAGCAAATTTTTTCAATAAAATTAACATATGTAATATATTAATATATTATTTTTTAAAACTATATTACTATTTATGTTTGTTTATTTACTTACAAGTTATTTCAACACTAATTATAAGAAATGTTAAATATTAATTTTATACAAAATATTTAAATAATATAATCACACATTATATTAAATCAATACTTGAGTATATAAAAAATTCAACATAAAAATTTAACGAGGACTGAGTTTTAACACAAGTACAAAATGTTTTTAACTGTGTCATCGCTTATATATTGAATAATTGCTGCGGTTATTTAACAAAGCAAACAAATATATAAATACGCGATAAGGAGTGATTCTCTAACAATCATAATAAATCACGAAGAATTGTTGCGAAGAATTGCGGCGAGGATTGTTTTTTTACAATCGCATGATCTCTCCGAGATACGTGTTTTATAAGAAAAAAACAATCGAATAGATATGCAATCGCTGATCTAATCGATCCAATTTTAATTTTAGAATTGAATTATTCTCAGAGTCTTAGTTCGAATTCCGCTTCTTCCACGAATTAGGTCCGCGCTGAGATGCCGGTTGCGTGCGAGCGAAAAATCTTCTCCGTGCGCATATTCGCGGTACGTGTCCAACAAAAACAAATGCGGAAAACGGGGTTGCAGACGGCGGGGAGCGGGACAGTAGAGGAAGGTGTAACGATGCAGTTTTCCACCGCGGCCTGTCGATACGTCATCACGACTCGGCGGAGCGCATTCAAGTCTCGGCGCGGCGCGGCGCGTCGCGTCGCGGTGTTTCGGTTTCACGATTCACGACGTCGGCCTCTCGACGATCGATCGTTCGAAGGATGGGCAATAAAAGTCGCGTCTCGAGAAAGAAAAACGGCCACGCAGAAACGGGACATCTTGCCGTGATGCGAGAGCTGTAACGAGAGGCGCCACGGCGCGCCGATGTATTTACTTTTCCCGTGTCGACGAACTCGTTACGAGAAATTTTTCTGCGAGCCTCGTCTCGTTTCGCATTCGTCGCGCTTAGTCGCGCCGTTGCGTTTGCAAAGAGTACGATTTCGCGAAAGCGAGTGGAGTATTCCACGCGACACTCGACATCTTTAGACGTTTGAAATATGTCCTGAAAGGTCCCGTTTATGTTAGATATATAAAATACGCCCCAAGCCCATGGAATACGTAAAATCAATAAAAAATCAAAATGACTTTCTTTCGATTCTTAACATCAATAAATAGTTAAAGACGCAAAGCAAAGTCATTTTGACTTTGCCTTGATTTGATGGTTTCTTTGGGCTTGAGACGTACTTTAAATGTTTACTAGACAAAATTAAGTCATTTTGATTTGATTTAATATGTTTTTTATATAATATTAACGATGTCTATTGGATGGGTTGGGTGGAACATACGTTGTACGTACGATGTCTACTGGTAAAGACGTATTCTCAAGGAACACACAAAAATCAACGAAAAATCAAAATGACTCCAAAATGATCATTAAAAATCATTTTCAATTATTTCCGATTCATTTTAATGTCATTTTAACGGTATCGTAACTTGTTGTTCTGTTTGGGGATATTCTAATTCTTAACGTCAATATACAGTCAAATTTTGTAATAAAAAAATCATTATTTTGACTTGCATGACGTAAAATACAGTCATTTTACTTTCTCTTGACTTAGTGTGTTTTTTTGGTACGTCCATGTATGGACGGTAGCATAAGAGTCTTGCATAACGCATAATACATAAGAAAATGAACCAAAGTCCTTCAATTTTTCTTTCTATAAATTCTTGATTAATTTTCTTATGCTTTATGCATTATTCTCTAGTCTTACGGTGAACGGGACATCGTTTGGACATCCTTAAGACATCGAATTGTTGCATGGAATTCGTCATCGATCGGAACGTAATCGATCAATCGCGCGATGGGGGATCCCTCGCGGCAGGAGGAAAAAGAAGCTTGCCGGAAGCGAGATCTAAAAGCGTGTTTCTTCAAGGATACTGGGAAAATATACGCGCGCTATTATTGGCCGTCCACCTAATTTCTCTCGTGGCGCGCGGCTGAGAGAGGAAAAATACTTCACCGACTTTGTAGACTTCGCGAAGAGCAAACGGTTATAATTCAATAATACGCTAAAAGGAACTGTCGCCGGACCTGACGACGTCTCGCAATCGAGGTGGACGATATACGAGGATGTGTAACATTCTCACAAGATGCTGTGAGGCTGTCGACTTCGAAGTCTCTAAACTGGCCAAATTGATAGCTGCAGAGCACAAGTCATCATGATATCAAAATAACGTCAAAATAGCCCCAAAAGAATTATCAGAAACCACTTTTCAATCAGTAATCACAGTGTAATGATTCATTTTGACGTCATCGTGTCTTGTTGTTTTGCTTGGGATAACAATAATGGGGCTTGGTAATACATTACGTTTGCATCACATGCATTATTTATGTATTATTTCGTTTTTATTTGTAAGTGATTTATAAGTTACTCATTTGAAACCAATTTCATGATATAAAAGAGGCATTTAAAAAAATTATTTAATAAATTAAGAAATAGAGAAATCTTGTTTTCCAAGCTATTGATATACAAAGAAAAAAAAAGAATTTATCGATAAATTTACTTTTTTCTTTGAATGATTATGTTTAACAAAAAATATTTTCTTGATAATAATCTTAAAATATAGTCCTTAATAATTAAAAACTCATTTAATCATCATGTACTCAAAAATTTTCTTTTCTTTTGAAGAACATTAAAAAATTAACTTTAAAGTCCAATATGCCGACGAAAGGTTAAATCTAGTATATATTTTTTTTCTGCGTAATAATAAATTGTACATAATTATATCAATTATTTGGGACCAAGCAATTTCTCTCTTTCTCTCTCTCATATTAATTATGTAAATTTATAATAAACTTAATAATAATCGTAGAAGCAAATTAATGATATGATGCGTGATGATCAATTAAATTAATCTTAAATTTCAATTTTAGGATTAATTTACTCGAGTTTTAGTCAAATTACTCTTGCATCGTGCTCTTCGATATGTCTATAATTTTAAAAAGTGATTGCTCAGTCAGTCGCTTCACCTTTGGAGAAATACTATCGAATTAGTGAAAAAACTGAAAAAAAAAAAATTGGAACGAACAGTGTACTTTTTCCATTTTTTTTTTCCATAAGGGCAATTATTTCGACCAGATTCGCGAAATCCGAGCTACGCTGGTCCGTCCGCGCGTTTCGTCGCGTCGACAAATTAAGACGTGGATCCCGCTAATGAATTCCACGAGCGGCGGCTCGTCGGCGCGCGACTCCGCTCAATTACGGCCGTCCTGAAAATAGTGGGTCAAAGAGATAAAAGTCGGCACGCATCTGGTTGGAAACGGGACGGGACGGCCGACGACCACCGCGATGTGTGCGCGGTTTTACGCCGGGTGATACGGCCCGCATAACACGCACCTACACGCACTCGAGTGGGCTCGAGTCCGTCCCAGTCGAGTCGAAACCAGTCTGAAGTGGGTACTTGTCTATACACCAGCTAGAGAGGTGCGCAAAGCAGAAAAAGAAGAAGAGCAGGAGGCGGAGGAGGTGGAGGAGGAGAGGAATGGTCTCTCTTGATAGCTGGCCTCTCCCCGGAGTGCGCGCGCGATGGGCCCCGTCGTGTGTACACGGCTGTTATTATGAAATAGAAATTCCGACCGCTTCCCGAATGCAATAAGAACGAATCGCCGGGCAGAAACACACCGCAAGAAGTAGTTCCCACAAGAAGTAGTCTACCTTGCTTTATCTGCGAGACGTCGTTTCGAGGATATGCCGATACGCGAGAGATCATGAAGAAGTGGACCCCTCTTCAGATCTTCTTCTACCCCATCGCTTCTATTCCTCTGACCTCTTAAACCACCGTTGCTTTAGGTTTATTCCAGTTACCCCCCCGGATACTTACTGCTATTACTTGGGTTGGAATAGAAAGACCCTCAATGAAAAGATCTACTACTTGGGTTTTTACTTTTAATTTGATACAACAGTTTTTTTCGAGGAGTAAGTGTACACTTGGTGCCTTTTTATCTTCTTTTAAAACCTAATTTTAATTACATGTTGAGTAAGATAGAGCGGGACTAATTGCACATAGGGGCAAGTTGGGCAAATATAAATATCTAAATAATCAAAATATTAAATAGATACATCTATGCTTGCGTAAGGTAGAAGACAGAGATTACTGCGCTTAATACATATTATATAATTTATTTCCGGTTATCAACAGCCAAATACGTGCGCTTTTTTATTTGGTATAATACATCAAAAGTAAAATTATTATCTATTAGATGAATGTTCTTTTTCTACGTGGTAATTAAAGCGATTAATAACAATCAAATGTTTTTTAGATATAAATTATTGACTTATTTTTTAACTTTAATACTCAAGTTGATATTTTATTTAGTATTTTTCAGTTATAAAAAAATATCTCAGCCAACACCGATATGAGCCAGTATCTCATAACTAACCTTATAAACTTAGCTGTTTAAATGAAACCTGTCTTTATCAATGTTTTTTATTCTATGTTAACGATTAAACATATATTTTAATTATTATTATAAAAAGTAAAGATTTTTTAGTTTTTCTAGTTTTATTAATTAAAATATTTAAAAAGAAAGAATATTACAAATTATTATACTTAAGATGAAAATAATAAAAATTTGATTGATATATATAATCTTATGCTTTTAATAATATACAACCTCATTAAACGATTATCTTCATGGCTCAACTTATCCTTCGAGAATGCTCAATCAACGTGTTTCAGAGGTGGAGCATATTGATCCACTTTGCGTCCTTGTAATTAACGTAATTTTTTTCTTATTTACGAGATATATTAAGAATTTATAAGTACTTAATTATTGAATCAGATAAACATGCAACGTTTATTTACCATTAGTCTATCATAATTGTGTGAAGATTTATAGCAATTAAAAAAAAAAGTGTCACAACTAATCCCGCTTTACTCTACTTATTAATCGCAGCTTAATTAATCCGAGTGATACGTAAAAAACTAATGAATATGAAGGGCAGTGAGATTATAAGTCGAAACTTGAATTCGTCTCCAAGAATTTTAAATTTATGGTCGAAGACTGTATTGCTCTTGACAACTTCGAAGATTTAAAGTTTTTGAAGTTTTTGAAATTTTTGAAGTTTCTAGAACATCGTCGATGAAAGATAATCGAGAGACCCTCTCATGACTTGTTATTTTTGACAACTTCGAAGATTCTGAACTTACGAATTTTCAAAGTTAATTTCAAACTTTCAAAGTTTAAAATATTTCGAAGCTTCGAGCTTCAAAGTTTTCAAAGCTTTGAAGTTAACTACGAAGATTCGAAGTTAACTTCGAACATTCGAATACTTTCAAAACTTCGAATCTTCGAAGTTGTCAATAGATCACAAGAGACTCTCGCGATTATCTTCCGTAATCGGTGATGCTCCGGAAGCGTGGCTTCCAAAATGTCAATGGTTTCAATGATTCTACGAAGAGTAGCGTCGGCTAAATGTAGAACATCGAGCAATGCAGATATCGCCGGTTATTCCTCGGAATATTACGGCATGTTAGATCGATTGGGTTAATTTCGGATTTTCTAGTTTAAAAATATGTGCAGTATCATCGCTTAGCTTATTTTTAAACGTCACATTAATGGCATTGATTAAAGCGACATCTTTTTCGCCTGATCTAATTTAATCAAATTAGAATCCCAATATATATATATGGAGGGATATATCGGAATTCTAATTTGATTAACATAAATGTGTATGCATATACATATATTAGGTGTTGGAATTAATTCGTAGCTTTTTTAATGATTCTTTCATTAAAATAATGTATTTTTTAATGGTTATTTATTTCACATGAGTACATTAATGAAAGTACTTCCCATCACTTGTAAAACGCTACGAATTAATTCCAACACCTAATATATATATATCCATAATATAGAAAAAGTCAGGAAAATTAATATATCATAATATAAAATGTTTAAGAGTTAACTGTGTAACATAAACGAAATCTGCTAAATATTTTAAAAATCAATAAATCGAAATTTCTTTATACTTCAACTAACTGCGTTTGGTTCCAAAGAATATATTTAATTCTATTCTTTGATTTATTATCTCGTAACCTGATACTCTTAATCGTTTCCAACATCTAACTATAATTGACATTTCTCTTACTTAGTGGATGTATTTATATGAGCGGTCCTGTTTCTATAATGTTAATATTAAATTAATAATTGTGTGTAATCTCGAAGTTTCGATCCTCGAAGATTTTAACCAAAGCTTTGAAGTATGAAAGCCTTCGAAACAAATCACCGTCCCTATTCGATATCCGGCGTCAAATCCCATTGTCAAAGATCAAGGAATCAAAAGATCCTCTCCACAAGTAGAAGACATTCCATCTTCGAGTCTAGCTTGAAAAGCCCAACAATTCGATCGGAAGCCCTCAATTCGAAATCGTTTCTCGATTACGTGTTTCGTGTTTCACGTTTGGCATGCGCGTATCTGTAGTTAACTCGCCTTTTAACGATGTTTTAATGCTGTTGATCCATTCTTCTCAGTTCCGGTGAGAACGCGATTTCGGAGAAGTTCCGCGTCCGTGACGGAGGGTCACCTGCGCATAAATCGCGGCACGCGGCGGTTTATTTTTGGAGCGTGCCATCGTGTGATACATCCTAATAATAAGCACGGCACGCCGACCGGCGCGATTGACGGCCGCATACGCGCTCCTGCGAATGTTATTTGGGGTAATATCGCCTCGCGATTCTCTCCCCGTCGCTTCCGCGTCGTCACATTCGAATTCTCATCGGGTGACGAGGGTGCCATATACGCGCGCGGGGCAAAACACGCCCGCCCTCGCTTCAAATCGTTACGGCAGAAATGGAGTCCGGATTCCGCGGATTCCTAGGCGCTTTATCGGCAGGTTATTTTGCGCCGATACCTGGTCAACCGCCAAACGGGACCGTCTGTTTTCGGTCGTATCTGTCGCGATTCATCGCCGAGGCCGAGGTCGATTGAATGAAATCGCCGCGTGCCTGACGCGCGTCCACGGCATTGCGGCGAATCCAGAAAGGACTCCGCACAAATTGTACCAGAATGTGGCTTCGGTCAAATTAATTAAATTATGATAGTTTACAAATTATGAGATGCTGATCAAAAATTTCCTTAGGCAAAATCATAAAAAATAGACAAATTTGGCTGTAGCGTCATTTGAATGTTGGAAATTTAAAAATTAGAAATGTAAAGGAAACTTAATAGTTGCTTTTAAAAAAATAATGTACTTTGTAAGCAAATTGCATAACTTTTTTTTTTAAATGCAACTATATACGTTGTCTTTGTACCAATTATTATTCTAAAAAAAAGTATTAAGGTACAGTTACCAAAAAATGAATAATTTATCTCATAAAAATACTTTGGGTCCAATTAGATCTAAGACAGCAACTTTCAAATGATATTACAGTAAAAACTCTTCATTTTTTACGATTTTGTCTAAGAAAACTTTGGATCGGCGCGTCTCATAATCTATAAAATATTATAGTTTCAGTCAATTCCATTTTCAAAGTCCATTTTCTATAAGATCTATGCGGGATCCTTTTTCAAAGAGAAGTATTGACGCGCCGCGCACAAGCGAAATTTTTTTTAATATTATAAATATGAAAAGATAGAATATTAAATTATTATTATATATTAAAAAAATATTATTAAATGTATAATTCATAAAACGTTTTATCTAAAATTATATTAACACAAAAAGAATAATAATAGAATCTATGTTTTTTATATCTAGGAGTTTCTTAAACTAAAAAATATTTTTAGAATATTAAAATTGTGATTAAGCATTTCAAAAATATTTAAACTGTAACATTTTGCTAAAAATATTTAAAAAAAAAAAACTCCAAGGAGGGAGAGCTATGATTTGCGCCAGTGATCCACGGTGCCGCATCTGTGGCATTCCATTCCTCAGGTGCTCCCAAAATTGATTCTTGAGAAGACGCGCAATTCCTCGGATATAGAAATCCATTTTCTAAGGAATCTTTCACGGAATGGGAGCCTTGTATTCACCTTTCGTCTTGTATTCGCGCCTCCGATATTTGCGATCGCTTTTCGCGTGCCTGAAATTCCTGATCGCAGAGGAGTTAACAAAAGTAATGGAGTAAAAGATAAATACGATTTTGATGCTTTTATCTGACAATTGGATAGTCGCACGAGAAATTTCCGTAATTTATTTTAATAGAATACGACGAATGAAAAGTAAAGATACGATCGAACGTGAGTCACGATGAGTGATTATAACACACCGTTAAATTCGTAATATTAAATTAGATCCAATTTGAATTATTTTTAATTATTTCTATAAATCGCCAATTGATCCTTGAATCGTTCCTTGAGTTAAATAATTTTAGTATTTTTAACTTCAAGTGTGTGTCGAAGTGTTAGATATTATTTTAATTCATTTTTTACCACGAAACATGTGGTAAAAAAATAACCAAATCTATACTCTATCAATTTATTTTTATAGTTGAATTGTTTAATATCAATGAGAATTAGTAGAAAGGCTTTAAGAGTCAACACAAGTTATATGTGTGTATATGAATACTCTTTATTATTAAAACGCAAATACATAATATTAGAATTGTTTAATTACAAAGTAAACAGCATTGCAAATTTTTTAATGACATTGTCATTATAGAAAAGTTATAAATAAATGCAATGTCGCGTTTATAAGCGAGTAATTGATAAAGAAAAACAAACTCGGAATTTGTATCACTCGTAAGTGTTTACGTGTAATTAGTGGACGAGCAGTTGGCACGATCGCGTGACGTTCGCTCTTGCGATCGTAAAAATTGTGCCACCTCGCCATTCGCGCGACATGCATCAAACGCTCTAAAAGTATCTACCATCCCTCTCTAAAAGTAGATCTTTCGTTTCGATCTTGCGGCTCAAAAAAACAAACGATTTCACCGAAACACGCGGGATGCACGTACGTCGTTATTCGACGAACGTGACCGCTGGAAAATGTCTCTCGGAAGAAATGGAACGATTGATCGATCGATCTGAGAAACTCGGCTCGCCGATACGCAACACGGAACCATATAAATTAATTTTACATTAATCAGAGATCTGCATTTGATTCCCCAAGTAATCTATGTCTTTGTGATTAATTTAATTATTTATATACACTGAGAAAAATGTACTAAATTTTAATAAATATTTGTTTGAATGTATAGAGAGAGTACTGACATAATATTTACGGTATATAAATCAGGTACGCTAAATAAATATTTACTAAATAAAAAATGATACAATAGATAAATAAAAATAATGATTCTTGTATCAAATAAACATATATTTAATAAATATTTAGCTAATATTAATTCAATAAATATTTATATTAAAATTTAATACTTTTTCTCAGTGCATAAAAACGTGCGGCTAATAATTCAATTATTATTTATAAAAAAGGATCTTTTACATAATTTTATACTTTATGCATGATTCTCTCTGTAATTATGCATTTGATCTAGAATCGATAACTGAAATTTTAAAAAATTTCTGTAAAAATTAATTTTACAATGGCTATAAATAGACAATAGAACTATAATTATTATCAAATTTGTGCGAATTTTATTTTAAAGTATGTATACATAAAATTTTGATTCGTTAAACTTAATTAGATATAAAGATACAAAATTACGTAAATGATGATTTTGCTCTACTTCTTCGCGAGGAGAACGTCGACCGCAAGTTGGCAGAAGAATCTGTAGCGAGAGAACATCCGGTTTTCTGCGGATACTCCGCATGTATGTATCAAACGTTTACAAGATCTTATTTTTCATCCAATCATGCGAGGAAACCTGCAAGAAATAGACATGGGTCTATTTGCAGAAATACACTCGGTGGACGAAGGATTAAGTATTGCCCTCGCTCTAAAAGCAGAGGATCCCGTGGCGCCACGAGAAACAAACAGAAAAAGAGGGAGGGAGAGAGAGAGAGAGAGAGAGAGAGAGAGAGAAGAGAAAACTTGAAAACGTACGATTCTACCGAATGTGAAACGACGCGGTGCGTTTGCCTGTCGTCAGGCAGATAAATTATACGAGGAACGTGATAACCGAGAAATGTGTTGGGGCTCTGAAAATCGCTCGGTGTCACGAATTTTCTGCGGGGGGGACGCAGCCTCCCTCATCGTATCTTTTCTTATGTACATGTGTGTGCGACAAGTCATAAATAAAGGGCACTAATCAGTAACGCATTCTGAACATGCGGCGAAGCATGGAAAGGCTCGAACCTTCTCTCTCAATTTCTAGACATTTTTACATAATTATATCATCATTAATGTCTATTTCTATTAATGTAAATTAACTTTATTGTCGATTTAATTTACTTTCTATCCTTTTCAAGTTCTAATGATTATACTGAAAAAAATTATCAAATTTTAATAAATATTTGTTTGAATAGTACTAAGACTTACTTGCATAGAGAAATATTTACTCAATAAAAAAATGATACTTAAATTAATAATTTTTGTACGTAATAAATGTATGTTTACATTTAGTGAATATTTAGTTATTTACTAGAATTTAATAAATTTTTTCCTTAAATTGTAAAAAAAGATAAACAAATAAATAAAATTAAGAGATTAAAGTTAATTTACATTGCATTGGTTAGAAATGAGTATAAATAGCGTAGCAAAAATTTTTTAGGGATTTCAAGCAACAGACATTATTTTCCACAATTTTCTCTCTGTCTATCTCTTAACGTGTCGATGATTCTCGCGAGCCTATTCTCGCGGCTTATTTAAAGAGTTTCTCGTGAGAAAGAAATTGTCGAGCCACTTTCACACGTCGAGATAAAGCAAATAGAGTCCTCATTCAGATCCTTTGTTTCCATCCTTTCCTTTTTATATTCTCCGTACCTCCTTTACTGTCGAGATAATTGTTGCAGTTGTAAATCTAAGTGGCGATCAGATAAAGCAGATAATAAATTAGATAATGAGCTCGTGAAATTAAAAAACAAATTATATTTAATAGAGTTCTCGAAAATCAAATAATAATAAATATTAATTAACGGACAATGAGAGCATTTGGAGCGCAATACATAAAATATATTCACAATACTTTTACATTACTTATTGATACAATATTCTTGGACGTTTCGGTTTACTTTAAATCATCAGCAATGCTTTCTAATTTTCATAACAATATTCAATCCCCACAAGTTGGTCTCTGCGTTTGACAGAGGATGATCTCTACTTCCTAGTTGAGAAATGCCTTTACTTCTCTTCGTTGTTTACGTTACAGTAAGTAGAAAATAAATTATAGATATATTACTAAAGATACTATCCATGTGGAAATCAAATATGTAACGTTACGTGTTGCGCTTCGAAAGCGGAAGTTATCCATTTGGTTAAACAACAAAGAGAAGTAAAAGTATTTCTCATAAGACGCAAAGACCACCTTCAACTTGTGGGGATTGAATATTGTTATGAAAATTATACGCATTGCTGATGATGGTTTAAAGTAAAATGTCCAAGAACATTATATCAACAAGTAATGTAAAAGTATTGTGAATATATTTTATGTGTTGCGTCTCAAATACCATGCTATAAATGCTGTAATTGCCCGTTAATTAACATTTATTATTGCTCGTAGAATTATTTTGGACAAGTAAGTGCAATCGCTATCGCCGGTCTCTAAAATCTAATGGAGTGGAATCTAACTCTAAAGAGTGAAATCTCATTCTTAAAAATTGACAATTGAACTCAGTTGACATAGTCAGTTAGCTTAAGTTAAGTTGCCTTTCTTTTGTCACTATTTATAATTAGATTCCGCTCCAAAGATTTTAGAGAGCGATATCCCGTCTTGGGAAAGTACGTTGTATTTCCTTTCTCTCCCAGCGTACATTCGAGACCTTCCGTCTCTTACGAAACACTTCTTCCTGCCTAAATCTAAAAAAATTATATATAAAAAATTATAAAAAATATATTTAAAATTATGTATATATTATAAAATTATATATAAAAAATATAAAATAAAAAATTTTATTGCATTAATTCGAATTCAGGCAGATTCAATAAAAAAAAAAAAAAAAAAAAAATACAAACCAGACACTCATAATCAAATATGAAATGCATCTCATTCTATTTTAAGCACCGTGCCGAATATAGCAGTCCAATCAAAAGTTGTCTAAAGAGAATGTCCAATCTCTTACTTAATTGAAGATCTCTACTTAAGCACACTGTAATTATCATCGTGGTACTCGTAATACCGGCGCCAACCACTTGAATGCACCGCGACAGCCTCGCGAGCCCCCATAAATAAGACTTAATCAGCGAATTAAAAGGAGGAACGAAAAGAGGTGAGAGAATACCGGCTTTCCAACAATCGGAGTCGGCTCTCTCTCTGTCTCTCTCTCTCTCTCTCTCTCTCTCTCCCTCCCTCCTCCCTTCCTCCCTCTCTAAAGAATTTATTTCTCTCCCACAGAGAGAGAGAGAGAGAGAGAGAGAGAGAGAGAGAGAGAGAGAGAGAGATTTTCACACCCCTTTCTCCTCTTCTTTTCTCCAAAGAATTTATTTCCCTAACACAGATTCTCGCACCCTCCTCTCTTTCATCTTCAAGCGCTTTTACAGCTGCCGAAACGAGCGATTTACAAATTCTAAATCCTCCCTTTGAGCGGTCTCATTAATAGTACGTTCGTTCGAGAGTATTTACGATATTGGCTCGCGACCAATTCCTCCGGCAATATCTCAAGAAGAAATAATATATTGCGGACAGAAGATAACAATTTTTTTTTTTTATTTTTTCTTAGAATGAAGCAGATCATCATCGTTAAATCGAAATTCGAAACACACTAAATTCTTCACAGAATAAAAGTCACATGCCAAGTAGAAGTAATAAGAAATATTGCGGAACACAAATCTAATAAACAAAATATAATAATAAATTTATATATTTAATGAGAAACGGATTGGATTACTTATTAGCTGCATTCAGCAGAACAAATAGTTTTGCAACTGTTGTAAGATTCTTTAATATGATTGATTTTTATATTTAGATCCTATGAGGTTTTACTAAGAGTAAAGAGTACACATATTAAAGAATTTTACAAGAATTCCAAAGCTGCTTTTTCTGCTGAACGCAGCCGTTGTTTTTGCCTAGTCAAACATCGCGTCGCGAGTGTTTAAGGGGAATTAAATTCAGGAGCATTCGCCTAAAATCATCTTCGTGATATTTTCAAGTTGTTTCGTGGATCGGTTAAATCGGCAATACATGCCGCGGCAGATTTTGTTGGAAGGTCGAATACCGTTCCATGACTCAGATCACTGGTCGTGTTTGTTTATGCGCGACGAGTATCCATCCGGCGGAGTTTCGATTCGCGAAAATCCCTCTGCCAATATATTTACGTGGGCGAATCACGCAAATCTTCCACCGAGGCAAGAATGCTCGTCGCGGAACGCACATGCATCTGCATATTCTGCATCCGTAAATACGCGTGAGAGAATTGTGACAGCGTGCGTCGGTCGACTGGGAATTCAACAGTTCCTGTCATTTATGTAATGCCACTTTTAAAGCAACCCCGACAAAACGCAATTTCCGTTTGCTACTCTTTCATTAACCGTCTCGCGCTTTCATCGAAAATTTAGCTCGAGCGCGAAAGCAACTACGATCGCACGAATCATCAGTCACGCCTTATTTAGCATCGTATATAAATTTTACTAATATGATAAGTATATTATTCTAATTTTTTATATTACAAAAGATTATTGTTTATTTATTGTTGCCAATAATTTATTTTAGTTAAACATTTATTATTAAATGATACTTGGAAAAAACTTTCTTTTTTTTTCCTGTAAAGTATGTGGTAAAAAATATGTCGCTTACGCGGAAAGAATGATGGAATTTTTCCATGTGCATTCGCTACAATATCACAACTCAAAAAAGTATTCAGAGATTTAGTAGATATAGATCTAACAATAATTTTGTTGGATCATCAAAGTTAGCAATAATTGCGTGGGAAACTCAAGTGTAATGATCAATGCTGCAAAAAGTTTTGTGACAAAGTTTTTTTGAAAGAAAGTTTGAATGATTTGCATCATTAAAATTTTGTAATATTAATTGTAAGATGCAATTTTGATGTAATAATTGATTTTAGAATAATAAAAGTATGTCCTTTCTTTTTTTTTTATGCTTCTGTTCTTTTTTGAAAGCAATTCCAAAGTAACAATTTTTAATCGTCATTATTATATCAAATGTGTGATGTGTAAAGTGTGAAGATTTTTCGGTTTGTCTGCGGAGGATAAAACTGGAGCATATTCTGGCCATAAAACGTCATCCTGTACGTCGACTTGAATTTAAATCTGTTTACGTTTTCTTTTTCAGTCGTCTGATTTTGTTCAAGGGTCATAGAAAAGTTCGTTCCCATTGCGGTATAAACGTAGACGATAAGCGAGCTGTTCTTCGTCGCTCTAAATTTACCGTGAATATAATCTGTAAATCTCGAGGTATAGGTATATATGTAAGTGTGTACCACAAATACGTTGACAATGATGACAAAGCGAAACTGAGTCACGATTACGAGCAAGACTCTTGCTCAGCCTTCCGTGTCACTGTTGCAAGAATTCAATTGTAGCCTAAACGAAAAGTTTTTCCCCGCGCTAATTAATACGCAAGAACTAGAATCTGTTATCCTCCATTTGTTTCACACGCTTCGATGGTAGTGTTGCGTAACGCGCAACATTCTCTATTAGTAATTAATTACATTTTGCCGAGGCGATATTGCCATTACATAGTACTATATTATTACGGGATGCATTACATTCTATTAATAACATTAACATCTTCTCTTTGGATAAGTATCAAAGACATCTATGTAATAGCATTTATACATTTAATATATTGTAATTAGAATTCATCTGGTAATTCATTTAGAATTCATCATGGTAATTAATGGCCATCGTGACATAAAATCGTCATCCGATTCAGAAGCTATCGTGATGACGCGAATTTATCGACTTCACAATTTGTCATTTACGTAACGATATATGTACTCATCGGCGGTTCTTTCTCGTTACAGAGCATCCGGGGAATAAATCGAGTCTTGGCTTCAGCCTGAGGGGAGGGTACCACCGTCACTCCCTGTACTTTCCCGTCGCGGTTTCCGGCGACGCGGAGGACGTCACGGTCGATCACGCGTCCCTGAGATTCCTTCTCCAAGGCGATCACAGACGTCCACGTGATCTCGAGGCGCTGATCTATCTCCGCACGTCGGTCTCTCGACGTCTCCTGCTGCGGCGCGAGATCCCGCAGGGCGAGCCGACGGGTTCCCGGTGGATGGAATTGGATTCCACCGAAGCGGCTGCGAGCTGGCTCGAGGATAGTCTGGAGAATCACGGCCTCGAACTGGAATTTCTTCACGACGGTCAGCCGATACGGCGCGAGGTTTCCCACGCAACGTTGAACGTGTTCACCACGTCGGAGCCTGGAAGTGGTAGAAGAAAGAGGTCCACTCCCGAGGAACTGATGCCGCTGCACAAAGGCCGGCGCAGCCGGTGTAAGGGTGACAACAACAAGAAATGCTGTCGACACGAGCTGACGGTGATGTTCAAGGACCTGAAGGGCTTTGAGTTCATCGTATACCCGAAGGGCTTCGACGCCGGCTACTGTAAGGGCCGTTGCCCACCCCGATACAATCCAGCACATCATCACGCTCTGCTGCAGAGTCTATTGTGGAAGGAGGACCGGAAGAGGGTACCTAAGCCGTGCTGCGCACCCAGCAAGCTCGATCAGCTGATGATCGTCTACTTCGACGAGAACCAGTCAACGCAGCTGAAGGTGTCTTATTGGAAGAACATCCAGGTGTTGGAGTGCGCCTGCTCGTAAATAAGAAGAGAGGAAAAGAGAGTGAAACAGTCTACCATGGCCGAGGACTCACCAAAGAATCGTCCGAATTGCGGTTCGGTGATGCCATCCACATTCGCGTGTGTTAAGATATTAGATGCAACTATTAATAAATATACTGATAATAGCGAAAGTAAAAAGAATGTACCGTCGTTTGACTTTAAGATTTTCGTGCACATCCACGATCCCTCTAGACTTCCATTATTTCTCTCTTTTCTTTCTTCATACGATTCGGACGATCCAAGGCATCACCGAATACTCAGACCCTGTAAAAGCTCGCCCAGACCCAGGGTCTCGCATCGACTGTGATACTAACGATATTTACTTGTCATTATATTCCTTATTATATAGCGATCGTATTTTATATTATTAGGACATTCTCACTCACTATCCAGATCCGGCTAAGCGGAAACGAATCATTGCGAATCGTCGATAATCATGAGCAACGACTACCCTAATAGAAATCCAATATTAGCCAATGCAAGCTAATTTATTACTGAAAGATATTAAGGTTGTATTAGATATATAATTTTTGTAAAAAGTGCCTGAAATTGGGAATTTATACTTTCTATATAAAAATAAAAATTTTATATACATGTATGATGTAAGAAAATTGAGTAAAGTTAATATTTAAAATATTTAATATTTTATAGTTAAAATGTAATTTTTCTCATTTTATTTTAATTATTTTTTAAAAGCATACCTACTTCTTATTAAAATAATTTTTGATCCTTGAAATTCCAAATCATCACCAAATCTCTTGTATTACTTTCAAATACAATATAGAAAAATCTATAATTTTTTCATAATTTTTTCTTTTTAAAAAATGCGTGTAATAAATTCTTAAATTGGCCAGTATTAGTAGATTTCTGTAAGGATACGTCGTCTTGTTTTAGCCGAATGAGCATCCCCCCGAAACGCCATAACATCATCTTGTAACGCATATCCTCTATCTGTTAATTTATTACAATCACGCTAGGCTTCTGCGAAACGAGCGGATCGATGTCTGATGCTAATGTAACTTTGTGACACAAGCTAAAGTCTTCGCTCTTATCGAACCTGTTTTGTATTGAGGTTTCGTTTAGTTCCTATAGAGTATTACGAATGGAATCTCTGAGTCCCAAATAAATTTCTCGATTCCTCCCCCTGTAAGCAGTTTAATACGAATGTATTATGCTCTCGCAAAAATTCCATTACATATTTTCCACGAGATCTACGTCGATCGATAGCCGCCGCCGCCGCCGCCGCCGCCGCACTGTAATCTCCATGTATGCGTGAGCATTTCGAGTTTTATCTGTGAGATAATATTATTCGCATTTTATCGAAAAAATGTGCATCGCATATTTATCAAGCGTACAACAAGATTGTTGAGAAACAAGATCGTTGTTTTTCTAATGTCCGATGTATCAAATTGTATAAAAATTTATGATTGCGTGCATTATTGTGAAATTATAATCTAATTAACCACCCAGCGGCGCTCTTTTATTATCATTATTCTTGTCCCTCTTATTGTCAACTTATGATGATGGAGATTCATTTATAGCGAAGTCTTAAATATATGATCTATCAGTTTTCAATAAAAAGCGTGCTGCTTATTTTTTTTTCATTTCCTATCATTACGCGTTGATAAATCTAAATAAATTACAATTTAGTTAAATAAACAAAATTTAGATTGATCTTATACCAAGGAATACCGTTGCTTTTTACAATTGTCTAAATTTTACATCAATTCCTTACTAATAAAGGAATAGAATTTATTAGACTTAGGTTGGGTTGTTCCACCTTTCGGTAAACTTCAACTCACTGTTTTATACTCTTACTCTCTTATATTGTTACTCTTTTACTCTTTTGTTTATCCAATAAGTAAATTACTACATAGTTTATCTAAAGATGAAACAACCAGCCCTAAATAACTCATTTCAAGGATTCAAAGAGTTATATTTATTTTTATTGTAACTTCATAAATAAACAATACATGATGTTCTTTTTATCTTTCCATTTTTTTTCTTAAATTTCGACAATATATATCTAGAATATATTTAAAATTTTTTTCTCTATAAATTGGCTCGTTTATAACCATATGATCGAATTTCTTTTAAATATAAATTTATTTAATTTATAATTTTTTGTGGACTGACTATTGCAGCGAGAGAAGAGAGACTTGGAATATGTCTTTCATTACACTCCACAAATCGTCAAAATTATTAGAACAATATATTGCTGTAAGAAGTTACACAATCTTAAATACAATTCGAATATCTCGCTCTTCAAAAGATGCAAATTGATACAAATTTAAATAAAAAGATGCAAATTAAATTCAGCAACTAAATTCAGGATATTAGGAAAACATGATTTGGGAGAAGTAATGGGCGAGTTCAAGTGAGCAAAGCGACTAGGTCTGCTCGCTGAGCAATTAAACATGATTGGTTAGATCCACAGGTAAGAACCAATCATGCTCATTTACTTGACAAGCAGATCTAGCCGCTTTGCCGACTTGAACTCGCTCGTTCTCTTCTTATTTCTGATGCGACGCGAAAAAAATAAATAATTTTAAAATATTTATAATTTAAAAATTTTTACAAAATACGGACAGAATTTTCTCCTTACAATTTTGTATCAATTTCTATCATTAACAAATCGAGATTTTCGAAAAAGCTAATAGAAGTCAAATACAATATTTATGCTAGTCAATGCTCGTTATACATAATTAACACACAAAGCAGTTTCAATAAAAAAAAAGCTCATTCTTCTTTTTCTATCGCTTTTCTGTGATATTTAACTAAATCATAATTTGAAAAAAATCCTATCAAATTTTTTTAAATGAAAATTAAAAAATTATTTTTAATGAAAATGCCACAAAGAAAATCACGTTTTTTCATAATTTCAAATTTTTAACTCCATGTTTTAAAATTTAAAAGTTAAAGTTTAAATATGTAAAGTAACGAAATTAGAGCAAATTCCAATTTAAGTATTAATTTATCAATATTCTATTATTATTTATAAAATTGTAATGTTTTATAGATAATAATTTCAAAATTAAATCATACAACTGTTTAATCAATGTTTCGAGGCAACCGTTATGATTTTATGAATAGAATGTAATGTGGAAGCTACAATCGACGCGAGGGGTTATCTGACCACGACAGCAATAAAATTTTATTAAGCGTGACGCCGCTACTCACCCCGTCCCGAGTTCGAAGGTTACCTTGTATGCATTATGCAACCACGCGCATTCATGCTATACGGAATCGTCACAAAAAATACTATTTTCAAAACAGACTATTTAGTGACCGATAATGATAAAAGAAAGGAAAAGCGATCTTCGCTCTTTCCTCAATAAACACGTGAGTTTCATTCACAAACTATAATCGCATCATTGATTATAAATAAAACAGAAATAGGTCAGCGACAGTATCCGCGTCGAAATGAATTTTGTGATAATATCTTGAATACACAATCTGGATTGAAAGTTACATTTACGAGGGTGACAGTTTTATTTATATATACAGAAATATATAATATAAATGAAGGATTATTAGTGCGTAAAATATAAGTGAAAGCTTTATCTCCTGGACGTTTTGCCGACTCCTCTTTTGCCAGAGAATAAATGCTTCGGCATTTTAGTGCCAATAAAACGATCACCTTCTCCCTTGAGACCTTTCTTGGCTATTTTCTTTTTCTGTGTCTTATGAGCTATGTTTCTCAGCTTCATCTTCATCTGCAATAAACGCAAACAAGGATAAATTCTATATTTCCATTTATTGTGTAAATAAATATGCTTTCAAATTGGAAAATAATTAAAATGAGATATTCAGCTCTTCAATAATCTATATTTTTTAAGGAAGTTGAGCAAATTTAATCTAAATTTAATTGTGTCTTCATTTTAACATTAATTTTTCTAAAATATAGATCACTGTTGCGCTGAAGCCTTAAAATTTATTGTCTATTTGTCTATTTGTCTCTTACTTCTACGTTTTTAACGCCCATCTCATCCCGTGGTGGTCTCGAGACGCTGCGGGCACGCGACTGTGATGCCGATTCCACACGCATGCGTTTCCTAGCAGGTTCTGAGCGCGACCTGGACCGTCCTCTCATTCGTTTGAAGTGCGCCTATAGTTGCAATTAATAGAATATAACATAATATATATAATACTTGATATAATAGAATTTATAAATTACAATAGAACAGTGACTGAATTAGTGTGATACAAAAAATTGTCTTAAACTATCTTCTTGAAAATATTTAAATACTAGCACTCACGTTTTCAGTATCTTCCATATCCACACCCAGATCTTCCATCTGCTCCTTCAATCTCGCAACCGATCGATCGCGAGTCTTAGCTGCGGCTGTACGCGGCATAATCGGTTTCGTAGAAGCCTTTAATATTCGTGCCTCGTCTTTCATGACAAACTTCTTCTCACGAATCTGTTTCGCCATCTGTTCGATCTCGCGCATCGTTTCCGATAATTCTGATATCTTATAATCGTAGAAACCGGCCTCTTCCCTCAATTGCTCTTCCTTTTCAAGTTGATTTAATTTCTGAAAATGGAAAAACGGTATAGAAACATGTTTCGCATCATCATGCATTGATACAATCAAATTTGTACTGACTTCAAAGATATCTGAGTCTATGTAATCCATTATATTATGACCTTCCCATATCTCCGGAATGATATCGTATTTCTGATCTCCCTCAATATCGTAATTCTTTTTCAGATCAAGCACATAATCATCTCCCATCTCCTCTTCTATCTCCCTCTCCAATTTACGCTTTCTTGTGGCTTTCTCTGCGGCAGCCTGCCTCTTCTTCAGAACGCTCTCCGGTATACATGGGACGCGATTAGGATCTATCCTTTTAGGTTGAGCAATGTGCAATCGGTGAAGAAGTCCTTCCACCTACAATCATTACAAATTGTGCATTACAACTGCATATTTTGCATGCGGATTTTACAAGATCTTTGAATTAATTACCTTTTTAGTCTTGATTTTTTGATCGACTCTGAAGGCTAGAAGTCGCTCACAAGCCTCCAGTTTCACTTCCATCACGCCAAAATCGGTGATAGTGCTCATTTCTAGCACAGGTATATTCGTATCATTCTCGAACGGCTTCAGAACAGCCCTCTTCTCCGGAGATAATTCTTCCAAACGTATGATATCCGTTTTATTCATGACTATTATTAAAGGCTTGTTCATGAATAAAGGTTTTATGGATTCAAAAAGTTTTACCTACATAAACAAAACAGAGTTTAGAACATTATCGTTAAAGATCACAAGTATTATATTCCACAGCTCACTTGTTCCTCCAAAGTATGACCACATTGCTCCGACAAGTCGCAGAAATAAAGTACAGCGGCTCGCAAGTGAGCGAGAGCAGTTACCGCTTGCATTTCGATGACGTTTCTCTCTTCCAGCGGATGATCCAATATTCCCGGTGTATCTATCACTTGCCATCTCAAGTATTTATAATCAGTATGCCCCACAAACAAAGATTTTGTTGTGAATGCATATGGTTGAACCTCTACATCGGCTCGAGTGATCTATAAAATAAATCACATTACGTATCAAATACTATTTGTAGCCAAAACAATCATACAATTATTATGTATTATTTACTTTATTAATAAAACTGCTCTTGCCAACATTTGGGAATCCGCATATAATTATCGTACGCGTGTAAGGATCTATACTTGGCAATCGACCCAAGTGTTGACGGACTTGCTCAAGATATGTTAAATTGGCTGCCTGTTTCTTCATAATTGTGGCCATTCGACCCAGAGCAGCTTTCTTCAGCAGTTTACACCGATATAACGAATCTCCGAACTTTAACAGACGAACATAATCCTTCGCTACTCTGTAATGAAAAAATATATTTTGTAAGACAATTAGAATAAATCTTGCGAGTGATATGTAAATCATTGTTTTCTTACTTGTCAATTAAATGCCTCGCTGTATTTATCTGTCCAAGAGCCAACTTATAATGATCTTTATCATACAGAACGTTCATCAAGTCGGCATAGAATGGATGAACATCATCTAGTTTAGGAAACTCTTGTATTATCTGGGATAATTTATCGTGAAAATTCTGTTGAGTGAATTTCACCTTTCGCGTATAGAAAGCGCGTATCCTCGTGATCTTATATTGTTTATGAATAACGGTTGGTGTCTTCCGTTGTGTTTTCGACAAAATTATATCAATGAAGTCCTATGTTGAAAATGATAAAAGTCAGTTTTGTGAAAAAATATTGTAATATAAAGGAAAATTAAAAAATAATTTTTATTTATTTTTCACATGCACAATACATGTACACAAAATGTATACAAAGTCATTTCCGAATATAGTTTTGGAACACATTAATCAAAATATTCTGATCCCATCTGTAAAAAAGATTTTTAGCTGCTCTCAAAAACATCTATGTACTATTTCCTAAATTATCAAATAATTGAAATTTAATTCTTTCATATATCCTATAGTCCTGATCTTACTACTTCTGATTTTCATTATTTTTTATTATTAAAGAAGGTCTTGCATGGCTGGTGACTAATTTCATTGTTCTAGAGTTTAGGGTTAATATTCCTCAATTCTTATATTTAAGATCTTCTTAAGTATAGTCTTGAGATGCCATAAGTTAATTACTGTATTAGTATAGTAAAATACTATTTAAGACAGTCTTAGACAAATTCTAGCTGTAGAATTTAGGACTGATATTTATAGTCGATTCTTACATTTAAGACTGTTTTAATTCTTAAGATGTCAAATCAATCTTAGCATCTTAAGATATTACTTATAAAGTGATCTTAAAATAAGAACTGATTGTAAATATCGATCCAGAAAGTATATACATAGCTTTGAGAGCAGCCAGAAATTTTCTTCGTTATATGGAATGTATCACAAAGCTGGATCATGTTGAGAAATCATTATGTTGAGAAATAATATTGTACATGCATATATATTTTGCTAACCTATATTATACGATAAATAAAATTTACTTTACTTTCTGATTGTTCCTTGTATTATAATAAATATTGCACTTAATATAATAAACGTTGTGACATAAATATATAAAATTACAGATCACAAACGTATGTTAACTAACCTTCGCAGTTGGGACAACCGGAATTTTCTTGAAATTGTACAAAACCATTTTCTTTTAATTTATTAAATTCCGTGTTAAAGAGACAACGTAACTTTCCTTTCTTTTTTTATCAAATACCTATTCCTTTAAGAAAACAGAGGATATTTCATTTACTCTATCGTTCCTTTGACTTTGAAAACCACGTGTCCCAAAACAGTTTGTGCAATTTGAGGTTATAAATCTTCCAGCGGAAGAGGCTAATGTCGGAATGTCCCGCAGCGGAAATGTAATATTTTGCTATTTACGCGGGAAACTATTGCTGAAGGCTGAAATTTTTCGTTCTAAAAAAATTATGAAAAAATGAACAGAAGAAATATAATTAGGACATTAACGATATGTCTTATTATCGAGACTAAATGAGAATATTTCAGAATTTACTTATATGAAGAATTCTAGAAAAGATATAGACTTTCTCAGCACTTCTGAAGTATTCCAATTTGTATAAAAAATTTCGATTTTCTAAAAAATTATCTTAAATAAAGTTTTTTAAAAAATTATATACACACAATTCTGAAAAATTCTAAAATTTACATAAAAGATTCTATTAAAAAAATAAAAATATATATAAAGAAATCTAAGAAAAATTTTCAGCAAAATTGTCATTGAATTTGCAAATCTTTACAGTATGAAATTATTACATCTCATCGCCTTTCCTTGCCAACTATTGTTTTATTTCCATTAATTCTTCACTATGAAATAATTTATATACTTCACCATGGTCAAATATTCCAAGTCAATTTACTTCGATCATTTCGGAATTCAGAATTTGCTACGCATGCGCCTGATGCGCCTGTATGGAATGGAAGTTCTTTTCATTCTTTTTCGACGCGTGGACGTTCGTTGCTAAGGTTAGTATGGTTTAGCAAGATTTCGAATCGTGAAATATTATTGTAATCCGTTTCTGATCAAAGAAATTTGAACGATTTCTTCACTTCGGCATTCAAATTGAATTTATAATTCGCTGTATCGAGACATAACTCGCGCGTATTTTTGACAATGAATAGGTGTTGTCTGTGAGATAACCTAAAAAAAAAACCGATCTCTGTCCACAGGATGGCTCCGAGATACGAATTGGCCGTCGGCCTCAATAAAGGCCACAAAACGACGAAGATTCGCGTGTCTAAAATTAAAAATATACCCGCGAAGGAAAGGACCAAGACCGTCTGCGTACGACCATCCAGGATAAAAGGAGTAAGTGGAAAGTGTATAACCCATAATTCTCTCATTTATGGCGTTCAGCAGAATGTTTATTTTGCAACTGTTGAAAGTTTTCTTCGCTGACTATTTCTCTAAAAGTATTGATCTAAAAGTATAATCCAACCAACACTAAGAAAACTTTCAATAGTTACAAACATTCTTTTGATTGTGAATATCATTATTGTATATGGATTAAGAACTGATACCCCATAATTTATTACCAGAAGCTTATTTGTCTTCTTTTTCTTGTGTTATTATTCATGTGTTATTATTCGTCCTCAATTTCTCATTGCAGAGACAAACCAAGCACAGCAAGTTTGTAAGGGATCTGATCCGGGAAGTTACAGGACATGCCCCTTATGAAAAACGCGCTATGGAATTGCTGAAGGTGTCAAAGGATAAACGTGCCTTGAAATTCTTGAAGAGAAGAGTAAATGTCTTTTCTCACAAGTTTTAGACAATAGTAGAACTATAATAGTGTCACATAATTTCATAATGCTCTGAGTTCTGCTTTATGGATTAATGGAATATCGATAGCTGAATAAAAAAATATGAAGGATTTAAAGCTAAGGATCTTGTGTCCATAATGTTAAAAATTGCTCTGAGATCTCAGATTGTTTTCTAGAAAAAAATCACATTGATCAAATTGTTGAATTGTTCAAATGTGAATTCTTTTGTTCAAGAACTTAGAATAGTTTCTGTCACCGTAAATAAGAAGCTTAAAAAATCCTAATTCAAGATCCTAATCCAATTTCAAAATGTTTAATATTCTCTCTTGCTTTTATACAAAAATCTAACACTGGCCAATTACTGAAAGATAATAATTAATTTCTTATTTTAAGTATTAAAAACTTCATTGTTCAATATTTTTAGTGCTTCAAATTAATAATTGATTATTGTCTTTTAGTATTAAATTGGTTCGTATTAGATTTTTGTAAATATGCAAGGGAAGAGTCAGTGTTATGTGCAGAACATGGATACTTATTAAAAATATCAAAACTTTTTTTCAGGAACGAGAAGTAGAGTTCTTAAACTTTTTTTTTTATAAGATGTGTTTTTTATTTTTTAGTTGGGTACACACATCCGTGCCAAGAGGAAGCGAGAGGAGCTTGGAAATATCCTGGTACAGATGAGGAAAGCAGCTCATCATTAATTATATCCATTAAAATTGTAAACCACTATATGTACTTGAATAAATCAATATTTCGATCTCGATACAGATAGAGTACATTATTCAAGAATACTCGATGCTTTTATCACCTTTGATTCAAATAAATTGAGCAAGCATTTGATAGCCCATTTACTCATTTTATTTTCATGATCTATTTTCGTCTGACTTGATAGAGAAGCTACATATATTGTTCCAATTATCGTTATAAAAGACTTAAATAGTAGAAATAATTTTCAATAATTTTAAAAATAGTTTTTAACAATTCAAAATATAATAAAAAGTTGTTTATGCATTGCTATAATTAAATTAATAGCTAATAATAAGAAACGAAACAAAATTTTATTAACTATAGATAAAATTTATTTATCAATATTAAATAAATACCAATTGTGACAAAGAAATAGATTGAAAGACAATCGATATTAGTAGTATTTAATACTAATTTTGATATAAATATTCAAAAATAAACGCGATTTGTTAAAATTTTATATATCTCTTGTACTAGATATACCTAAAATAAAGCAATTATTTCCATCAGTTTCCGTGGTGTAGTGGTTATCACATCCGCCTAACACGCGGAAGGTCCCCGGTTCGATCCCGGGCGGAAACATTTTTTGTCTCAAAAACAAAACATGATATATTTTTTTTATTTTTATCATTATTAATTATTGCAAATGTAAAATATTTACTGAACGTACTACCGCTTTATTGAAATGTATCTACGTTTTGTTTTGCAAATATTGTGTTATCAAACAAAGAGTACGTTCCAATATTCACTGCCGCAGTGCTGAAACTGTACAATATATGTTACGTGTGCTACAGATTTTCATTACTGACAGTAAATATCGGAACGCATCCTATAGCTACTAATATAATAATTAATAACTTTCTTTATAATTCACAATCTGTAGAGATAAAAAAAAATACCTTTATTAATTATAAAAATATGAATCTCAATCTAATCAATTTAATCGATTTATTAGTATATATGTTTATATTAAATTTTATTGTTTCATTATTATTAGCTATTATTAAAATTATATCAAAATTATTAAATTACATAACTTTAAGAATAATAATTTTATAATATATAATGCATTACATTCCATATATTATTTTTTTATTACGTATAACATTTTAAAATGCTTGTCATTGTACAATACAAATTTAGTATTCTCCAAGACATTTAGTTCAAGAAGCAAAAGATGAGAATTGAAACATGTGCCTCTCGATGCCTTCGACAAATCGTAAAAGTTATTAGGAAAACATGTTGAAGAGGAAAGATAAGCGACAGGATACAAGATAAGCGACAGAGTGATACAAAAGCGCTCTTTAAATAATTAGACGATGTCGATAATCATAAACGGCACCGACGAGATACTATTAAAGACCGACATCCTTATCGGAGTTCGTATCTTTGAGAATATTGAAGTGATTAAGAGTTAAAAACTGATAATATTGTATTAATTTTATGATTTATTTGTTTAATAGATGTATTTATGCATTTAGAACTCAATAATACTCGATTTTTCTTTAAAATTGTGATTTCAGTGTTATCGTCAAAGTTTGATAATCAACAGAGATGATAACTACAGAAAAAAAATTGTAATTTTTCTGCAATATATAGGATATTACAACTTTACAAGTATGCACATTTATTTATGCAACATTTATATAATAAAAAATTATGAATTTAATAATGATTAAGCCAAATATTTATGTTAATAATAGCAAATTTATATCAATTGTCGATAATGTCAGCGTTCTTCAATTAAAAAGAATGCCCCTCCGAGCCCTTTTTATACCGCTGAAAATTTGCCTAGGGTTGACGATCTTTAATATCTCGTCGGTGTAAACGAATAATAAATTTACTAACTACAATATCAATTATAGGTAACACTGCCATCTTATTATCCAAACAGCGCGAAATTTAAATTAAATTTAACTATGCTTCTTGTAACCTCCTCTTGAAAGATGTTCTTCTAATAACTTTTATGCTTTCTTCTAGAGGATCAAAAGATGCATAGTCCAATTACATATAATTCAATCTTTTGTTTTATTATTTAGAATGAAAGAGAGCAAAAACAGGGATAATTTTAAAAAAGTGATCTGTGTAATGGATTATCTTTAATCATAAACTCGTATGTAGATTGTTTAAAAGAAACTGGTGATATAGAAGGCTTTTATATTTCCCCATTTCTATCTTGGCTCATGTAAATTCATAATTTAGAACTGGAATCTTTGGCGTAAAAATTTATGATATAAATAACATAATTTTTGTAACTTTACTTTCATTATATTATTCAAATAGAATAAAATATATTGATTATATTACAATAGATTCATAATGATAAAGAAATTTTTTGTGATCTTTCACAAAATTGTTAATATTCAACAGTGCCTTATCTATTTTACATGGACAAAAACATCTTATTATAGTTTTTACAATTACAATTATACTTTTTACAATTACAAAATGTCATGCATTATCAGTAATACATATATACATGTATGTATATACATATGTATATATATGTGTGTGTGTGTATGTGTGTGTGTGTGTGTGTGTGTATGTGTGTGTGTGTGTATGTGTGTGTGTGTGTGTATGTGTATATAGAGAAAGAGAGATTTTTGTTTACTAACAATAACTATATAAAATTTTGGATAATAGAATTTCGACTTATTAGAAATGTCATATAAATACTAATACTTCTACAAAAATCTAATAACTTTTTAATATAAAATATATAGTATAAATAGATACAATTATATGTAAAATATATATGTTCCTTTTCCCTCGTATAATTTTTGTTCATAGAAAAATAATTGAAAAATATAAAAAAAATAATTTTTGCGTTGTTTTATTCACAACAAAAATAATTGCGAGTATGTAGAATAATAGTCTATATATAATTATATATATATAACTTAAAAGTTTGTTACATTTATATAATCATATATAAGAAATGATTTCTTCAAACTTTGTTTGCAAAAATTATCTTTTTAATTTTTGTTTATCTTATTATTTTTTTCTGTATATACAAACAGAAATTATGAAAAAGAAAATATATATGGCTGACTGTATATATATAATTTTTATATATTTTTAACAATTTATTATATAAGGTATCTCTAAATTTTCGCATACGGAGTACAAAACGTGATATTTTAGTCTAGTTAACTTTAAGCCTTAAGCCATAAAAAATTGAGCAATTACAGTCGAATGCAAGGAGAATAATTGATTACGATTCGTCTATTTCTTATTAAAGCTTAAGGCTTATAAATCTGTTGTAGATCCGGACTTATGCTAAAACAAACAACTTTTTTCTTTTGCAAAATTGCGTCTGACAAGTAGTTTTTAAAAAAGAGCAGGTTGAAATTATACGAGTAAAAATTATTTATCGAATGTAATTTTATTACAGGAAAAAATTGTTCGTTTTAGCACAAAAGACAACTTTTTCCTTTAACAAAATTGCGTTCGATTAATAGTTTTTGCAGAAGAGCAGATTGAAGTTAAAAAATATAAAAAACAAAAATTATTTATCAGACGTAATTTTACTAAAAGAAAAAGTTGTTCGTTTTAGCATAAAGTATCATGTCTTGTACTCTTTTTTTTTCTACAAATTAATTTTTATATATAATTTAATTTATATATAAATTAATTATATACGAGTTAATTTGTACAAGAACTCTTATGGTGTATTACGTCACAATATTCACATTTTGTAGTGTTTTATTTTTAAATTATCCATTTCTAACACATATATTTATCGACAGCATTTATAAAGTCGATATTTCCTTAGTTGTATTCGCAAAGATGTCCACAACCAGTAGGACATTGTCGATTGTTATTAAACCATTCTCTCATATGATTTATATGGCCTCCATGTGCACAACCTTGACACCATACATAGATACCACGTACAACCTGCAACATACACCATACATAGATATAAATACAACCAAAAAGTATCAATATTAATAAAAATATTTACACATATATTTATTAATAAAAATATTAACAATTTTATCATTTGTACTGAAATTATTTTATTATAATCGAATGCAATTAATTTCCATGTTAATTATAATATTGTACTAAATTGTAACTAAATTTGTGAATTAGGCTTTAAAAACAATTTTCTATTATCTGTATAATAAATCAATCAAATTTTGGAGGAAAGATTTGTACACATAAACAATTTAAAAAAAAAAACTAAAAAATATATAATATAAGATCCTAAAGAATACAAATCAAAGTGATAAAAAAATATAAATCAATTTAAAAACAGTCTTGAATATTGTAATTTTCTATATTTTTTAAGTTCATTTCATTTTGAATATAAATACAAATTATTTTATAAATTTAAATAACAAGAGCTAAATTTCTCTTACCTGATTACAAATAGAACATAAAGCGTGCTCGGGCGTATGACAATGATCACACAACCATGCAGATCGTTGCAATGATTTTGTGCATGCTACACAACACGCGTGTATCGTAGTTGACTGTTGATTTAATTGCGATATAGATGGTATCCATGCCAATTGTATTATCTATAAATTATTTACATTAAATCAAATTTTTATTATTTATTATTTTTATTATTTATGAATAAAAATTATCAAAAAAGAAATTGTCAATTGCAATTAAATAATATAATGCATTTTGTAATTATGAACAAACCTGTGTAGCTACATGCCAGAGCTTAAATTTGCCGAGCAGGTCCAAATATTCTAATATCCAATGTTCCTGTAAAGCTACAGGAATATTCAATTTTTTTCTTATTTCTCCTAAGACAATGAGCATCGATACTGTTGTCTGTACATCTCTTATTGCTGTGTGAAAGTGCAATCCCTCCAGAATTAAAGGCGTAAAATCAAAAGGCAGAGGTTTTGGTAGAACCGGAACTACTAACTTAGGTTGATCTTCGATTATAACAGAAGTTGAATTCTCGCTGAGATCAGGAGGATGATTGGGAAATTGTTCTGGTGGAGGAGACCGATCCTTGATCTCATGTCGCAAAGGAAAAGCCTCTTTCTGCAATTCCTTGGTCCAATCATCATCTTCCATGCGCATCACAGTTTGCCTATTTTCGCTGTGATGTTCTAAAGACACTGGTTCGTACTCGGTTTCGCCAAAGATAAAATCACCTCGTGATGTAGAAGGTATATCGCTAAGTAATGGTCTCCTATAATTAGAAACATTAAATATTCTGATTATACCGATAGAAATCAATTAATCTCAACACGCACGCAATATAACTCTAGAATTTAAAATGGCAATGATGAATATATAACAATACCTTGGCAGAACAGTTGTCGTATTAGTTGATGGTCCCGTGATATTTTGATTCTCCGGTGCTTCAGTTTCCGTTTCAGTCTCATCATCACCGCCACTGGCAGCGCCAGCAGGATTTTCCCCCTGAACAGATCTTGCGTCCTGTTCATGACCTGAGAAAAATCAATTTATACAATTAAATATAATATGATAACATATTGATATGTTATCCTGCTATTAATATGTTATTAATATGTTATTCATGATATTCCTGCTTATACTTACTTGATTGTTTACTCGCATTTGATTGTTCCATACCAGAACTTTTTGTTACTCCAGGTATTATATTTGATGTATTAACTACATCTTCTTTAGGCACCGTCGGTGCACTCTTTTGGAGTATCTCAAACGGATCTGTATACATGACCTTTAAGACTTGCCACGCTTTGCTGACCTACAAATAAGACTATTATTATTAAATATATTGATGCTATTATATAATGTATATATAAAAAAACATTTTTTTCTTACAACATAATTGCCAAAGTCATACGCAATACGTGCATTGTGATCGCAGGCTTCGCTTAAATTTCCAGAAAGCAAATAATTTTCTGCGGCTATCTTAAACCAATTCGGTTCGCGTACACATCCACGGAATCTATTCATTACACTTGAAGCCATACAAAAATTATCATCATTTGTTACAGGTGTTCTCCTACAAAAGAACAAAAATATCTAATAAACACAAACAAATTTTCAAAAATTAAAACAATATAAATCTCTCAACTCTATTATAAAAAATCTTTTTTAGCTGAAAGAAAACTATTAAAATTGATGGCTCGCAATGTGGCACCTAAATTTATAACAATTTTATTCATTCTATTTATCTTGGATTTTTTTTATAATCGCAATATTTTTATATAATATAATATAATATAACAAAATGTTCACCTCATTAAATTACTCAGCTGCCTTGCAATACTTGCTGGTTCATATTTCACCTTGGAAGCACATGTAATGTCATGTTTTAAATTTATTGCAACACTTTGTGGATTCGCTTTACTGGCTGGTCTTACTGCATCATCAAAAACATGATGGTATAATGTACAATCCTGTAAAATGGAACATAAAGTAAATTGTGCTACATATTGTAATAGAAAAGCGAATAATGGTTGGCAGTATTACTCTGCTTGTTGATAGAAACGATTGCGGGTTGCCTCTCCATGCAACACCTGTAGGAACATCCTTATGCTCATTGAAACTCGCGAATGGAATGTACGGTCTGCGAATATCCCATACATTTATGCTACAATCAACGACTAGAGCACAGCTGGCTATGTGATACTTTTTCTGAGGTCTCCATTTTATACGTCCCACTGAGGCTATAGTATGTATAGTATAATCACAACTTGGTTTACCCAATAAATCCCATACCTTTAAAATTATAATGATATAAAGTGAGAAATTATACATTCCACAAAAAAGTTACATTAATATGTAGAAAATAAAGTACTTTGATAGTTTTGTCTCTGGATGCTGTAGCAAGCCAAGTAGCTTCTGGGTGCCAGTCACAGGCAAATATTGGACCACTATGTGCAGTAAAATGTTGAAAGTAACGCTCTGGTTTTCTCATATCCCACTGTTGTACATGACCATTCTCCGATACAGCAGCAAAAGTATGAGGCTGTTGTGGACAAAATTGGACATCTCTCACAGACTCTGTATTACTAAAAACGTGAATATATAATTATATAACAATCATTAAACTAAATGAAGTCTTTTTATTTAACCTTTAGACTGCCGGAAAACTACTTTTATGGCTCTTGAATTTGAGTTAAAATACTTTTAATGGTATTTTAAATACTAAATGTATCAAACATATATGTGCCCCAAACATGTATGTAGTCCTCGCAATAAAACGTAAAAAAAATATATTAAAAAATATACAAAAAATAAAAAAATATAAAAAAGTAAAAAATTATAAAACAAAAAAATAGTAAAAAAAATATTTAAAAAATTAAAAATTAAATAAAAAAGAAAATCAAAAAGGAGCTACAAACTTTCTACATCTACATCATAAACTTTGGATAATGCTAAAAGAAAGTTTTGAGTCTATACATTTACATTCATTTATGTTGTCAATGCGTTTAGGACTCGAAATTTTATAAATCTATGCTCAGAATTGAAATCAACGGTATCAAAAATCCCTAAAACTACACTATTTTTGAAAAGATAAACATTTTTTATATTTGATTCTTGCCGGGAAAGCCACTTTTGTGGCTCTGCACAAATCTCGAAATTTTGCATCATGTGTATATTATTTATATAGAAAAATTTTTGAGAAAAAAGAATCATTATTTTAATGAAAAAATGCCGGTAGTCTAAAGGTTAAATAAAAAAAAAGCACTCTTGAAATATAAGAAAAAAGATTTCGCCGTTATATTTAGTAGCTTTACTTATTATGCTATAACATAAATCCACGCAGCTTACTTTACCTATAAAAAGTCTTAATTGCTTCTTTTATTCGCAAATCAAAGCATTTCATGGTACCATCTTGTGAGCCAGATATCAACCACATGGGTTCTGTCATGTGAAAGCTTACTTTATTCACAGTTCTTTTATGATCAACAAATACATGATCCTGTTTTGATCGAGATTGCCTATTCAAATTCCATAAAACGACCGCACCGTTTGTTGCTGCAGTCGCAAGTATATGATCTACAAAAATTAATAAAATATATTACAAAATAATAATAAATAATTTATTAAGACCATATATGTCAATATACAAGTAAGAGTTTAATTGTAAATATAACGATCAAAGCTGGATCTTAGATGCTTTAAATGATTTCTATGTAAATTTATATACTAAATATGTAATCATTTGAACTGTGTGCCAAATTGACTTTTCGGACTTACAAAATAATGTGATTCATTATATTAATATAGTTAATTAATATTTAAATATAATTTATAGAAAAATAATTGAATTAAATATATTCATGAAAATTTGAGTTAAGCTAGAAAAAATTCAAGTATCTATCTTTTATAATATCATTGATTATTTAATATAGGATTTAATATATAAATATAATATAAATATATTAGGTGTTGGAATTAATTCATAGCGTTTTTAAATGAAAGAATGTTATTTATTTCACATGAGCATTAAAAAATACATTAATGAAAGTACTTCCCATCACTTGTAAAACGCTACGAATTAATTCCAACACCTAATAACATAAAAATATATCGTATATCGTAATAAGCAATTGGATTACCATCATTAAGATTCCAAGCAACATCATTGCAGGAAAAATTCAGATTCAAATTCTTTCCAACACGAAGATTGCTGGCTTCTTCAAACCTATCTTCCAACAATGTGAATATTTTGAAAACTGTAATAAAATATTATTATAATATAACTCTCATATTTATTTCCTTTAGGAATAAGAAAATAAATTTAATAAAGTAAAATTAATTAATTATAATTGTTTCGACCATGTCAATCAGATTGTAATAATTTGTATTGTATATCCTAATTATTATATATTTTAAAATATATCTTATTATATATCCTAATTATATATTTTAAAATATATCTTATTTTAAATTTATGTAAACGCACCATTACGACCGGCTATTACAACCTGGCTGTTATCCTTGTTAAGGGCTAAGGCGTTTGCAGGTCCTTCTTGAGCAATGCATATAGTCCTCGATGTCATACTGCATTTCAAAAATTAATATTAAAATATCTAATTAGTATTAAGAATTAATATTAAATTATCATCGCAATATTAAATTATTATTAATTATTATTATAAATAACTATTAATAATATTCACACCTTCTAATCACTGTTTATGTTTCCGTTTTATGGAGTTCTTTTTATGGAGCCTCAAGCACATGTCACGGAGTTACACAAAGTGTATTCATTTGATACTTATATACTTTAGGACATACTTTGGAGCAGCTTGTCAAAAATAACTTCCGACAATTACAAATGTACAGTTATCTCTAAATTTCTGTTATCTTTCTTTCATAAATATTTGTCATTCTTTCAGAGAGATTGTATAGAATATATTTCAGCTATCCATAATCATGTTGGAGCAAGATGACATTGCACAATGTTCGATGCATCTACTTCTCTTACTGTGTATAAATAAAATTAGTATTCATATATGTATATGTATATACATTCAATATAAATTTGAAAAAGAGAGAAGTAAAAAATTTAATATGGAATTTATGTCCATTTCTAATGTAGATGAACTTTAATCTTGATTTAACTTACTTTTTATTTTCCAATTCTAAAAATTAAAAAAAGATAAAAAGCTCTCATTAACCTGAGATTAAAGTTGATATCTATATTGATAGAAATGAACTTGAGGATAATTCCGACCAAACTTTGATTAACTTAACTGATGATTAAATTGTCAAAAAATACCTGTTTATTAACATGCTCAGAATTATTAACCTGCTCTTGCTGTTACAAAGAAAAAGGATCAGATTAAGAACGATAAATTATGTTAAAAATTTTGCTGCAAGTAATATTTTGACAATCGAATCGATCATTGATTGACCTAATCGGAATTTCAAGTTTCATCGAAGTCACTATCATAAAGAAAACAAATATAAAGATAAACATAGAGAATAACAATTAAATATTATGACAAAATGACAGGCACAGATTGTGATAATTGCAACAATAATAATAACTTACAAATGTAACATCGTGACAAACAGAATAAATTATTATGACATTTAATGTAATGATATAAGCGGTTGCCGAGCTATTTCTTATGGACACGAGATTGCACGAAGTTGTCATTGAAGAGTTTGAACGGCAAGCCGAAGCACGCGCTGAAACGTTCGCAAATAGAATAAAAAAAAAACGAATCACGGCGACGACGACAACGACAGAGAAGTGCGTTGATTCGCGAGAGCTTCATGAAAACTCGCTGTGCGTTGTCTGCAATACTGAGTTCAGATTCCCACTCGAGTGTCACCCAGATATCGCTCCATCCTTGTTGTTTATTATATGTACATTAGACAAGGATGACACCTGGGGAGTACCTAGATCTGAACACACTTCAAACTGATCGTGTTTTATGCCCGTATGTTTTATGCCGTATTCATAATCAGGCCTTAGGGTGAAATCACATGGTGCGGAAAATGACTGCGGAATAGAGAAAACGTCATAGAAGCAATCAATCAGCGTTCTTCTGCATCATTCCGAATAGCGCTGATTGGTTGCTTCTATGACGCATTCTCTGTTTCTCAATCGTTTTCCGCACTGTGTGATTTCACCCTTATATTTAAAGCTTCCTTAAATTTATCTTCAGATACTGTACGAATTATTTCATTGGTTGCTGAGCATCTAAAGATAAATTTAAGGAAGCCTTAAGTACAAGGTCTGTCTATGAATATGGGCATTAATCCTGAGCTCTGTTTCCTGAACTCTGTTTTCTGTAACTACACTGGTGTACACTTCTGAAACTTAAAGGGAGATAGACATATGTTTGAGATTTGGCGAAAGCGAGAAAGAGAGTTCTAGTGCAGTCTAATGCAGGAATAAAAACAAACCTTGTTAGCCAGTAAGTAACCTGCTGGCCTATTACCTATAATATCTATATGTCTGGATATGCCTATCTGATGTGAGGTGTCCCTACTGTTCCTTCGTTCCGGTGCAACATGATGGCGGTTGTAGTTTGGGGAGTGTTGATGTGAGGAATTAGGAAAGGCTTCCTTTTCGCCGACGTTATCGTGACGTTCCATACAACGACGACAACGACAGGTGGACGACGATTTACACGACAAGTATGCCATTTAATTCCGAGCGCGACCAGAGCGGAGAGCGTGAGTGACAGCCGAACAGTGTTAAGGGAACGGTAACGTCACGCGGTCCATAACACTACGAGGTAGTCTGCACAGTGCCACATACGAGAAGATCCTCGTGAGGTCCACCGCTGTGTCGCAAATGATGTTGTCGATTGATTTTTTAATGACGGGTGATCGGCAAACTCACGGCGATGTTGCGCGAGTCGCCAGTGTCGTTCCGTTAATGAGATACATGTTTCTGCTGCTGAGCCTTTTCGCGCTCCTCCAGTTGACACTGCCGGCGGCTGCTGGCGATTCCTTGGGTGATCCATACAAGATATTAGGCGTGTCGAAGCATGCGACGTTGCAGGACATTCGAAAGGCATATAAGCATCTCGTCAAGGAATGGTAAATGGTGTACCTAATATGTTTCTGTTAGAATGTATCCAGATGCTGTTAGAATGTAGCCAAATGCTAGCAGTATGCCTACCAGCAATTGCCAACAAATTTGATCATGATTTTAGACTCCTATCCATTATATCCTCTTTAAGCTTGGTTTCTGCCACTAATAGCGAATTCGATCACTTGCACTATGCCATCAGATCAGTGTATACCAAAAGCTGCTTTACATGGAATTACCAAGGTTAAATGTAAAAGTATATAAATATTTCAAATGATTAACTATTTACTAATGATATTGTTATTTAACAAAATATCATTTTATTGTCAAAGTTAATCAATTTATATTTGTTTTACTGCATTATACATCACTGCATTAAGATATTTTATATAAAATAGCTTTTAACACTGATCCAGTGTAGGGCGAATGATCAAATTCACTATGATTTGCCAGTCTGAATGAAGCATACATCATTGTGAAGCCTGTTCTTGTCACTGCACTGGGCTGTACTAAAAAATTTTCTATCTTGCTTAATCTATCTGCCAAATTTCAAATATATAGCTATTTTAAGTACAAGTATATGCTAGTTCAATCATAAAAAATAGATAGAGCTGTCATGTTATTACGCAGGACCTGCTGATTTTCTAATATAGTTCAAATATTGAAAAACAGCAAACTGTACTTGACTGTTGCTACTAATATAGGCCTACTTGACGCCATAAATGACTTGAAACATTTTTGAATTAATCAATTAGCAAAATTCTTTCTTCTGATTGGGTAGTCAAATTTGTTTTGTAGCATGAAGATTCATTCTATTTGACATTTACAATGCTCTTATTTTTGCTACAATGCTAGATTATTTTATCCTTGTTCCAAGTGTGAAACAAGAACAAATGATGTTCATTTAGTGTTGCAAAGTAGATCTCACCCATAACATGCGATACGCAGTTTACAATACATTGCTCTTGGCAGATTTGGCTATCTGGATAGAAACATGCTCTTTCTAGGTATAAAACATTTTTATACATTAAACATGATTTTTTTTTAGGCATCCGGATAAAACTGATCATCCGATGGCCGAGGATAAATTTGTAGAAATAACAAAAGCTTATGAGGTAAATTATATATCTTATCTAAAATGTACGAGGAGCAGTAGCGAGAAGAAATTAACTTATCGCAACAAACTGTTTAGCTTTTGACAGATCCAGAGAGAAGAAGAAAGTTTGATAATCATGGAATTACAGAGGAAGGTATACCCAGGCAAAGGAGAGACAATAGTCACTTCAATGTTCTTGATCCATTGGAAGAATTGTTTACCGGTAATTTTAAATTTCACTATCAAAGCAGAGACATCACATTGTTCCATAAAATGAGCATCACATATCGGTATGTATTTCCACGCGTCACAACGATTTGTCGCTGTTGAAATTACATTAAATGCTTCGTAAATTACAGATCGTTCGAGAATGTAATAGTGCCCAAGACTTACCGTATGCCATATTTAATCTTATTTTACTCCGACTGGTGCTACATGTGTCTGCAAGCGGAGCCTACTTGGAGACGATTAATCGATGAGTTGGAACCTCTGGGACTTGGTTTGGCTACACTCTCTTCCGTGTCTCGTTGTTATCGTAGACGGACGCACTAGTGTCTACAAGGAATCTGTGTTTGGCATTCAAAAAGTTGTTGGTATGTTTACTACTTTAAAAATGTATACTTTGTCTTATTCGCTGTTTCATTTTATAAATTCTCAAATTGCGAACTAATAATCCGTTTTTTTATTTTTCTGCAGAATTTGTACGAAGTAGGCTACCATATAAATTAATAAGTACTATTAATAATAACAACGTAGAAAATTTCCTATCGGGCTGGACGGATAACCGAATACGCGCTTTGATATTTGAGAAAAGAAACTTTATTCGCTTGCGATATTTGCTTACGTCCTTTTACTATAGAGATCGAGTAGCTTTTGGCTTTGTTCAGGTAAAAAAAAATGTTTTATGATATACATATAATCAATGTTAATAAATCTCAAATTATCCTTTAATCATCATTTTAAATATTTTTTTTTATAGATTAGCGTACCAGAAACTAAGAACATAACGTCAAAATACAAAATCTCAGGCGAATTAGATACTTTACTGCTTTTTAACGAGAATTCTGAGAAACCTATGGCGTCTGTTAGTATGAAAGATATTTCCAGTGAAACCATGCATAATGTTATCGCTAATAATAAGTTTCTCTTATTACCGAGACTTTCAAATCAAGCTATGTTAGATTCAATATGTCCGCCTGAATGGCTGAGGCCGCAAAAGCGATTGTGCGCTGTTTTGATATCGCAGCAGAATAATCCTCTGCACGACATAGCTAGGCACAAGTTTAGACAAGCGGCATTAGAATCATCTTACAGGTAATGTCTATCTAATAAACAAATTCTTATTTTAATACATTGTATGATTATAAAATTATTAATCATTTAAGTCCATTTTAAGTATAATACAGTTTTTAATAAAGATATATAATGGTAATTTTTATATATGTTTATTAAATATTTTATTTAATAATATTCACAGCACGGAACGTGTCAGATATGCATATGTATTCAAAGATACGCAACCTGAGTTTGTATCAGCACTGTCAGCCGGTGAAGGCAGTCCACTGGAACCCTTATTACATATCGTCATCATATGGAGACGAGATGCTAATCACTTGAAGTATGAATGGTTTCCTCATGGATGGCTTGAGACCATTCAGAATGAACGTATATGGAATGAGACGCGTAGACATTTAGAGAAAACTATACAAAGGCTGTTACGTACCACCGAAGCTTTACCATATTCTGCTGTTGTAGGAGAATTGGCAGATGAACATGCACAGGTATGTCTGCTTCCACAATAATCATAATATTCTTTCTGATTTACAAAAATTGTTAAGCTACGTTCAAAAAATTTATCCGAATGTCTCCAAATGTCATTTTATTCTTGTTGTTCACTAAATATTAAATAAGAATAAAATGATATTCAAGAGATATTCAGGTAGTTTTCGAACGCGACCTTAGTAATATGCCATATTAATACTTTAGTATACTTTTCTAGGGCACTGTAGACAGATTGATAGGAAGGGCATTATTAGCGGTAGATTATATATCAGATAATCTGACGAAAGAGCAAATATTGCCTTTGATATCGGTGCTGATTACTCTCATGCTAATAGGAGTTGCAGGATATGGAATGTCATACTTAGTGTGAGTAGAATTAGCAAAGTAATATAATACATTCTGATTTTTAATTTTGATATTGCAGAATATTAATCCATTTCAAGATTTAGTAGAGATCATTAAATAATTTTGCCAAATAATAAATTACTATTCACTTAAAGCATATACATTATGTACATTAAATTAATATGTTGCGAAAAAATAGTATTTTGTGTATTATATAAATTATATAATTATATAATTATATAATGTATTATATAATTATATATGTTAAATCATATACGTGTTTATATATATATATATATATTTATGAATTTGTACATTTTGTTTTTTATATTCAGTAAACTAGAAGAAGCAAGTGTACAGTCTGAACATGTTCAGTGCAAAGACAATATCAAGTCGCTTCCATCGCAGCCGCAATTACGATTACACGAATTACGCGTGGAGAAATACTATGGATTAGTTCGGCTTTTGAAACCAGGATGCCGAACCATCGTTCTGCTAGTTGATGCACAAAGCCGATTAAAGTTATTACCAGCTTTTCATAAAGCTGTGTGGCCTTATAGGTACACTCTGTTATTAGCATTTCCTATTTCTATTCATTACTCTATGTTGCAAATTATATGAAATTTTACATATATGAATATTAACGACAATATGAGAAAGAGAGTGTCATCATAAACCGTTTTTCAGAAAGAATAAAACGCTTATGTTCGCACATCTATCATTAGAAAGGGGTCTTGATTGGTACAAGAAACTGTTATCTCTTGTTTTATCCGACCAGAAAGAATTAAACATAAATATCAAAAACTGCGTTGGCACAGTCTTGTCCTTAAATGGACATCGAAAGTATTTCTGCATGTACCATGCCAAACATCCAGAATGTACTAAAGGTAAAAGTTCTAAGGTATGTATTATCGAAATAATCTGAATTCCTTGAAGTTGTCTATCTGTTGTTATCTGAAAATAAAACAATTGTATTATATTATAGCGTATGGAAAAAATGACCAAGCAACTTGCCAAAAAATCGGAGGATCCGGAAACAGGCGCTTTTATCGGTTTTGACAGTTCCAACGAATCCGATCAAGACGAGGTATACGACAATATAATTAAGAATGTTCTTGACTTTCAGTATTTATCACATTACCAACAATGTTTCTTGTAGGGTGGAAACATGTTATATCAAGATCTTTTAGATGGATTACCGATGTGGCTCGAGAGATTGTTCGAAGGATTAACGCAACGTTATTATATAAATTATTGGCCCGAGTTCACTGCCAAGTAAAAGGAAGAAAACAAATAAGTTTTTTCTAGATGTGTAGAGGAGACTATGACGCCTAGGGACATGTATCTTGACACATGACACTTATCTTCCTAACACTGAAAGAGTCTTTAAATTTGACTGCTTGATAATATCGCTTCAGTCGTTACGTGTTTACAATCTGACTAAGTACATGTCCTGTACTCATTTAATTTTCATCCTTAAAGATCGAGACTAAATATTTCGTAAGTATTTTTTACTATTTATATCTTCTTTTTAGTTTTTAAGTACACTTTTTTCCAATTTGTTAAAAAAATTTATATACAAACAAGTTTAGATGACTGAGATTTTATAATTTTAATTGTTAGTTTATTTATGAAACTACTTCAAGAGACATGCACCTTTGAATGTATTTTTATTTTTTTTTTCTCTTTTTCATAGGTTGTTGTTATAATGCAGTCTGAAAACTTAGAAAACCATATTGAATTACATAGATATGAGATAGCAATTGAAGACGTTTTAAAGTTTGGATATTTAATAAAAGAGGCTGCAACAGCTTATGGACTTGATGAAGATTATTTATCTCTGTTTTTACATACAATCCTTACGAAGGGAAAAGTAATTAAAGGGGAAAATAAAAATTTATCATTTCTCGATGAACAAGTATTTCTGCTATATATAAAAATATATCCTCAAGGACACTGTGTTTGCATAGCATGCTTTGAAGAATATTTTCCATATCTAATCTATAAATTTGTAAAAAAAAATAAAATAAATTATCCATACTATTGGAATGTATATGGGAAGGCAGATATAGTTACAAAAAGAGATTTTCTAAAGAGAAACGAATATGAAATTTCAAGATTATTTTCGAAAGATTGTATAAGATTATCTCCGAATAATCTACTTAACAAATCTTTGTACCTTGATAATGATGTTCACGAATGCCCACAAAATTTTTAAGCTCATGCAAAATTGGAACAATCACAAATAGGTAGCATCTAGTCAAGAATGTCTTCTAAATGCAAACATTATTATTAAGAACCCTATGAATATAAATTTCAGACAAAAATGAATGATGATTAAAAAAGAGAATCAAGATGTGCTATTTTCTACAAATTTTTGCTTAATCTCTGCAAATATATATTTGAAATTTAAAAAAAGGAAAAATAGTTAAATGTTGAAAAATATATCAAAAGAAGTTAATAGGTATCATAGTCTCCTCTGTATCTCAGCAAAAGTGATAAAGAACAAGTTCGCCTAGTCAACAGAACATTATTGCCATCTGGATATACTGTGATTCGAATGGACACAGACGCAACCCTGTATAAAGACAAAACATATTCATTACTTATACTAAGTACCATTTATAAACATATTTACAGTTTCCTGCATTTTAACATTTTTAGATTGGTCTTTAAGTATTGTTAAAGAAAGTAAATTATAAACAAGTTATGTAGCAAATAGAAGAAAGAGAAAGATTATCACTGTACAGTGAATTGATTTCTCTGGATAGGTCAAGTTTTCTATATACTACTACTACTATTTCATCCGTTCCTATATTACTTGGGAATACTCTTTCTATTCCTCGAAACTGCTTGTATCTAGTCAACACGTTATCAAAATTTTAGCAATATTGCACAGTACAAGCAAATAGATCATTTATATTTCCTTAAATATGACTGCGAAATCGCGATTAATTGTTATTCTGAATGCGTTTGAATATGTTAACTCTTTATAATATTATATCAATCGCTATTTTTAATGTCATGAAAAGAAAATTTATATTGGTATGTGGTATGGTTTACCTATATAATGCGTATCTCTGTCGCTTATTCGCGCGCGCGCGCGCCCTACGTTTATAAATATTATATCATTATATGAGCATATTTCTCGAATCCAAATGTCAGTAGTACATATCTATTTACAGAATTTATACTTTGTCAATATAGTTACCGTAAAATCGATATTCGTAAGAGCGCGAACCCAAATGATAGCATGATAAAGGTATTACTTATGAAAGAGATAATTGCCCTTATCAAGATTTTTATACGTCCATTACATTTTATTTTTACTTGCTCTACTTTTGCATTTCTTGTATAATTCTTTAAATAATGCATATGTGCATATATATTATATTATTTATAAATAAAATATACATATATATATATATATGCTTATATATATGTGTATATTGTTGAATATTATATATTATGTATCTGGCCAAAGTATTTTAGTAAACTTCGAATCAGCTATTTACTTTTCCTTCGGATATGTACCTAATCCTTTTTTTGTAAAGCGACAGATGTAAATACTTAATTATTTACGTATAATATTTCTTTATCACAAAAAGCTATTAAAATGTATTAACCGTGTATTATAGAAACATGAGATATACAGTAATGCTGTTGAAACTACAAATTATGTGCGCTCAATTGTTTATACTTTATACCCTTATATAAAGATTAAAATTAATGAGAAACAGACACATGAAGTTAATATTTCTATCCTAATAACGTTAATCTTGTTGGTATTCTTAAGTTTCATCTCTAGTTACTATTATATGAATATTTATTTAGCAATTAAGCATTCAAGCAATTTTTTAATAGCGCTTTTAAATATAGTGATATATTCATATCAATTTTGCGGTAACTGTAAAGTGCTTTAAGTTGCTGCTCATTTCTTAATATGTGACTTAGCAAACTTTCAAATTGATTTTGCAAAATGTTATGTATACATTGTTATGTCTCTTACAAAAACTCAACTTCGATTGTAAAGAACTAATATATTTAGGAAAGTTTAATACAGCGTGGCGTGTAGTTTATTATACGTTATCCACATTAGAAGTGTGTAAATATCTTTCTCAATGTTAGCGACATATTCGCAAGTAATCATTTACTTTTGAATTTTACTGCATTTAAAAATTATGTACAATAAGATCCGCTAAAAGGAATGAAATGGGATCGTATATTCATTGTATATCACATTGATACTTTATTTCGTTAAGGAACATTGTTTATGCTGCAATTCTGGGAATATTTCATACATTAATACTTCAAATATATCCTGTAAAAGAAGAATCAGTAAAAAAAATGAATCTATATACGTATATTTCGACGATGAAACAGAGACGGTTACAAGCTGATCGACTTACGTAAAATAGCTGCTTATTCAGATTCACGTTTTGCAGGGAGTCGAAAACTTTAATCGCGCCACGTTGAGCACTTTGTGCTCCTACTAGATTTGTTAATACTTCAGGTACATTGTTGAGAAACTGTCTACGTGCCTCGCCTCGCGTTTTCAACTTTTCTTCGTCAGTGCGAAGAACGGTCTCAGATACGAGCTGCCCATTCGGCCACCATGCTCTCGTAAACAATTGTATGTAATAATGAAGCATCGGTTCGGAAAACACCCATGCAACGGTATCTCTGATTTGCCTGTAAATCAGTGATACATTAACGTATCTTATTAAATATCTCTGTCTTATAATTAAACTACAAAAATTAAGAAATTAAAAAAGTTATTTACATAAAATAAACATAAAAGCAAAGTATTTAAAAGTTTTATAAGGCAAATAAAGTTTTGTGTACGCGACATTTCACCTATTTATAGTACGTCCATAAGTAATCTGTACGAAAGTGATGAGTGATCGTCTGAGCCAACGAAATACTCCTCTTAAATCGAAAACTTCTCCAAGAAGCGTATACAACGGCTCTGCGATCGCATCTTTGCTGACATTTAAATAGGTGTCTGTGCCAGTACGGCCCGATTCGCTATCGTCCAGCAACAACGAATAATCTTCTTCATCTTCTTTGTCGCGTGGTTCGTTATTACCGACAGATCTGTTATGAAGATTTACAGAGTCAGGAAATAGATCAATGATCATATGATGAAATTAGTATATGCGTACGTTTTAAATAATGTGGACAAAGAAAAGCGAGATTTCTTGGGAGATGGTGCCACCACAGCTTTAAGATGCTCGGAGCTTGGACTGAGAAAGGTATACAATGCCTCACTTTGATTAAGCCTCTCGTCCTCCAAAACAAACTATAAGAATTAATAAACCAATTAATAAAGCAAACAGTATTAATAAAATAGTCCAGATTCACATTTAAGGACCTACATTCAAATATTTTTGTATTTGCATCTTAGCTTTATCAAGAGTGCTCTTGTCAGATTTTCCGAAAAACTTTAAAGGCTGTGAAGGTAAGTCCAGGCTTTTAACGTTAGAACATAATTGACGTAATTTTCTATGAAGATCTTGAAAGTCTTGCAGTTTTCTCAACACTACCCATCCGCTAGATATGCTTTCATCATTGTCTTCATCCTCTGCCATATGGACAACCAGTACAAATTGTGGAGGATCCCCGTTATCAGGCATCTATTCAATAAGAGAATCATAAAAAAATCTTTCTATATATACAGAAAAAAATTTGTATTAAATTACCTCTGCACTCTGCACGTCGGCTCTCCAACGACCCAGATGTTCGGCCCACATTTCCGTATGATTTAAATGTGCCTCCAACTGTCGCTTTTCACCTTGCAGCCATTCGACCTCTTTTGCCAATATGCTAAGTACTTTGCTCTCGGGCTTGAGAGAAGATTTGAGCGCCTGCAAAGCTTGCATTTTGTTATTTAATTTTTCATGCAGCTGATCTAGCTTGCTACGAGCGTAATTCGATCGTTCACCAACGAGCAAAGTCGAAGTTTCCGACAATGTACCATCAATAATTTCGCGGTCTTCAACCAAACCTGATGCACGACAGAAGTTTATAAATATAATATATAAAATCATATATTTTTTAATCACTCACATCAATTACACTAAAATAAATTTTTATATAAAATCTAATTTTAAAAATATATAATGTAAAATATAACTGACCTTCTGCCCTCTCATTAAGTAATGCCTCCTGCATGCTCTTATATTGTTCGCTAACGAGAAACGATGGATAATACTTCTCCTGGAGTGTCTTGACGACGCTATCTTGGACCTCGTAAAATACATTAGGTCCCATATCGCCCAACAAAAAAGCTTCCATCCGCTTTCGTACGTTTTTATCCACCTTAATCTCGGCGGTAGGTGATCTGATGTAAGTGTAAAAGATCTCAGCTCCCAGTTGATGCCAATTGGATCGTTCTGCGGCCCGTAATTCTTGCACTGCCGCCCAGTAACCGATCAATCCTTGACTAGCAACCTGTTCCAGAAACTGAGATAGATATCGTCGGCCAGTCACATTATCTAGAATCGTTTGCAATGGAAGTATTCTGCCCTCCGTGATTTCCGTCGCGTTACATATATCGTCTGAATCCTAAAAAAATATCATTATGAAATATTGTCATGTTACCGTAACTAACATGAATAAGACTTTCTACCTGACGAGGATATCCATCCCATCCCAATGTCTGCATGTGACACTCGCACGTATTCTTAGCGTATGTCAGTTGACTGATATACCTCTTTAACTTTCTCGCTCGAATGGCATCGGAGTTTCCCAGAGCGTTATTTTCAAGATCCAAACCTTGAGCTCGTTTTACGTTTTGCACTGTGGTAGCTTGCATAATCTCGGTAACGATATTATATCTAATATGTTTGAGAACTTCTAGATCCTTAGTGCTTTTGACCATCCGGATAAAATCTTCGAACGATTCCGCGTATTCGTATGTTTTCCTGTGCATCGCTTCAGCAAGCTGCTGTTGATCGATGTATGTCAGGATCTTCTGATTGATATAATCGGGATCCGTGATTAAATCTATCGCCGGTTTTAAGACTGAAAAAAAAACAAAGAAGTCAATGAGAAATAAGTCATGTAACTGATAATTTTCAAAAAATGCTTACTTTTGCATGTGAGAACTTCTCTTAAAAGAAATTTTACTGGAGAAAGGGAGTAACTGCGTGGTAACAAAAATAAGATATAAAGTTCGCTAATCTTCCTTAAATATTCCAGTTCAGCGACAGGCGACATTAAATGCGCTGACAAAATAAATACAGGATCCTCTCCCTCCGACCTAAATGCGACAAATAAATCAAGTTGTTTCTCGTCTTGAGTACGCCAATAAAAAGAGACGCTTACGAAGCCGCTTGAGCTATCCGGATCTTCTCGAAGTGAAAAGTAAGCTTATTCACTATACTGCAAACCACTAGTTTAGTGTGGTCAACATGCGACAAGCGTTCGTGTAGGCTCTGTATCGCGCCCCACACATCCTGTTTCATGTTATCTATCAGCTGTTCGGAGCCAAAGGCCAGATCGTTCAACCAGAAGCCGACAAAGTCCTGAAAGATCAAATCTAGAAGATTCTGCAGGGCACCATCCACCAGACGTGTGAAAACAACAGGATAACGTGTATGTTTCCTAGTGCTGGCTGATTTAGGCTCATATCCTTTCTGAAAAGCCAATAATCAGGAATGAACAATGATAACCATTTAGGCCTGTTCTTTCCAAATGAACTTTTTGCGTTCATTTTTTTTCTTTTCTTTCTAACAAAAAAAGAAATAAATGAATGATACAAGAAATTCAGCTAAAAAGAATTAGGCCTATTTGTTGAGCTTTTCATTTGTTAATACAAGTTGACACAAGCATCGTTTTGTCTTTGTTATTCATGGAAGAAAGAAAGACGTTTATGCCTACTTGCGAACAAATCCAGTTCTTCAAATGTAAGATCAACTATAATTTTGATTTAATTCACTATTTATCTTTTTCTAATTTTTAAAATTAGAAAAACATACAGAGTAAATTGAATCGAGATTGAAGTTAATCTTATAATGGAACTAGGCCTAAAGTATTCTATTCCATTTAAACTCAGTTCCATCAACATAAGATTACCTTAATCTCGGTTCAATTTACGATTTATATTTTTTTCTAATTTTAAGAATTAAAAAAAGATAGTCAGTAAATTAAACAGAGATTCAGAAAAAATAAAGAGAAATAAAACGGAGATTAAAGTTAATCTTACATTGATGGAACTGGATCTAAATGGAAAGTATTCCATATCGATGCATCGTGTTTCAATTGTACCATCAACATATTGTGGAAGGCGTCCACTTCTGCAATAGTTTTAACAGTTCCAGTGCCAGTCTGGTGTTTAGGCGACAAAGCTATGTTGATCAGTATCATGATTAACGGGCCGATAAGCAAGCAGGAGCAAGTTAATACAATGTAGAGAAAACAACACTGGACGTAGGTCCAGTCCATAACAATTCCCAGGCTCATAACGGCCAATGACATAACGCCAATGACAACGAGAGAAACCATGGCTTTCTTTTTAATACAATTGTATTAAAATATGCGATGCGGCGAGATAACAGTACTTATATCAATGAACATATACACCCAACAATGCTTTTTAATCTCGCCGCGCTGATAACACGAAACAATATCGAGAGCCTCGCCATTTTTAAATGTCGAATGTTTCGCACTTTGCGACACTTTGCGCTCTGTTTGTGCTGAGACTACGGCCATCTTGCGACGAGACATAGCAACTAGAATTAAACTACTTGCTGGTCAAGTGGTTTATTCGTGATGTAGAATGCATGACTGCATGTATGACTGCACCGATTATTATTTTCGATATTTGCAACATAAATTCTGAAAAATATTCCCAAATTAAAAGTATGCAGTTATAATATTGTAATATATATTGGATTAGGGAAAAAGTCCCTTTATAAATTGGTAAAAAGACTTTCCCCATCAATATCTTCGTTAAAAATGATCAAAATTTAAATTTGAAATAAGGGTTTTAAAAGCTGAAAGCTCTCTAGCTTTTTGAAAAGTTTTTTGAAAAGCTTACTATATTTTTTTGAGTTTATGTGAGTTTTGTAATTTTGTATATACAAAACTATGCGAGTTGAAAAAGTGAAAAACTTTTTTCTCACTTTGTAAGTCTGTCACGTGAAAAAAATTTTTAACAAATTTTCGACTATCTGTCGTGAAGCTTTCCCTACAAAATCGTTTTTTAAAAATGTTCCTACGATTTTTTATAAATTGTGATGATATATCTAATCATATCTAGTCTTATATTCGATAACATGGTACTTTTTTTATCGATAATCTTATATCCTCGAACGACTCTCAATTTATTATGAAATTTTTATTATATGTATATCAACAAGATTCGAAACACATATTAAGCAATTACAAGCTTATTGAAATAATAATAAAGGTCTCAATGTGCGCAATCTTATATTGCAAGTGCATGTCGTGGACAAAAAATCATGGAAAAATAAACGGATTTTCATTGCTCAATTCGCGGATTCGCGCAATTGTTCGTCGTCCACGAATGAGAGCGATAACTCGACCGAGCGCGAACGATAAATATATCATCACTTGTGATATAAAAAAATATATTATCAAAGTTGCCGCGAAACAGTGGAAATCATCTTTTTCCACCCAATTTCTTTCGCGAGGTTATAGAGACGAGGTCTGGCGAAATCGACCTTGCGTCGCGTCACAACGGCCTAGTTGTGACAGCTTTTCGCAACGCCGCGCGCCAAAGATAAAGAGATCGCCGATTCAGTGAACTACATCGCCGAGTGTCTACCTTTGAAATGGTGCAAACATTAACATTATGCACCAGTTAATGCGGCATCGCGTAACGATGCCGTGACTGAAATGTTCCTCATTTTTCATGCCGCGAATATGAAAAAATAATTATTTTCTTATTATTTCTCTTTCTTTTTCCCTTTTTTCTAATTATTTCCTTTCCTTTCCAAGCGGATTAATAAAAAACAATCAGGTAAAATAAAATCTCATTCAAATTTTCCGCTATTTGAGCTCCTATGTATCATGCGCTCCTAATACGCGAACGTAGCTCTTGAAATCCGAATTCGCAACTCATTTCAGTTTGATATGCTTTCCCCGTGAAAGGCGGGAACTTTGAATCGACAATCTCCTCCTAACCTCTTGGTGAATCCTATTCTCCTGATAACTTTGACGATTTTTCGAAGGTATCGCGCGAGAGCACGTGTTCTAGCTCTCGCCTAACCTCTTGTGCGATTGTTTTGAACAAGAGATGAATTTACATGAATACAGAGATGACTTTGTGTATTGTATAAAAAATAAAGTAATGTATAATGTTTAATATATATATATATATTATTACACGAAAAATATATATATATATATATATATATATATATATATATATATTCCAGCAACATAAAGTTGAGACATTTTTGCAAAAATATCTTTAAAACATCTTTAAGATAATTGTCCTTTTGTCGTTTATTTTTGTCGTTATTCCACATTTCAAACTTATAATGTTTTATATTATTACGATGTCTCTATTATTCTTACGTTCTTAGTTTATTATATATTTTTCATGCACATTCAAAATCTATATTTTTTTTTTCAACTTTTAACATTTTATAGATTCACGGACAATTTAATTATTTCTCGATAAACTTCTGTCGCAATTTTGATAAAGAATTAGAATGAAAAAATTGTTATCTAAAATTAAAAAAACAAGATATCGCAAGAAGAAGAACTGCGCTAAATTGAATGTGCTCTGTAAATGTCTTCATGGATCTGAATTTTCCAAACGTACAGAATTAAAAAATCTCGTCTTCAAATATAAGACTGGAGTTGACACTTATAAATATTACTAGTTTAAATCTTGACATTTTTTAATTTAAAATTTATTTTTTCATGTTTAACGTTTAATCTTTATATATTTCTGACCTAACATTTATTTTTTTAATATTAGCGCTTTAAGATAGAAATCTGCGGCGATTTTTTCAAAGTATCTCTCGTTGTTTTCAGTGTGTTATATCTCTTGAAGAGATGAAGAGTCTCTCGATCCTGAAGATATTTATCCGCATGATTGGAGAAGTTTGAAAAATCGCATTCATCCACTAATTTAGTGTGCAATCACGAAGTTTACTTTCCATTCTCGAATGAGGATCGGGTTCTTCGAGGATCGCGAGGATGGGAGCGAGCGAGCGGGCAGACGTCGCGGCGTTATCGCGCGGCGTGGATCTACCTACATATTTCACCGTGATACGTATAAAATGTCACCGTGAACGAGATTTTTGGCTCTTTGTTGAACGTACACCGCCGTGATACCGTCGATGATGGATCGACGACGCCGACGGATCTACGTCACGACGATTGTTCTGTATTGCTGCATCTCGTTGGCGAATCCGACGTTCGTCAAGCCCGATGATAATCCCGACATCGAACTCACGACGGTGAGTGTTTTTTTCGTGGCTCTCTTTATAATACGATTGTGACATAACGCGCCTCGCTGCAACAACAGATTATATCTTGAATGTCATGTTAAATTGGTTTGCGTAATTACCTACTCTTTCCATCGTAGTGTTTATCTTGGCATTTAGATGCATTCTTGGAGAAAAGAAAGTAAGATATGAATGGTAAATGATGTTTGAGAAGAGTACACAATCAAAGGAGAGAATAGGAGTATCTTAAAACAAGATAAAAAGTATAAAAGTCTTCTATTATTTTGCAATTTTCGCAATAATTAACAAGATATTAATTACTTCGCTGAATATTGGTTTTCAATTATTTTTTACTCAAATACTATCAACTTTACAGAAAAATTGTAAGAGACAAAAATTGTTTATTTTTTTCTCATAATTCTGAGAATTTTTTCAGAATTTTTTCAGAATTTTTTAATAGTATTTGAGTAAAAAATTATTAACTATTGCGAAAATTGCAAAATGGTAGAGAACTTTTCAACTCAATTTAGTCCCATCTATCTTCCTGTGAGTTATTGCTATAGTCTTGCTGGACACCCTGACACATCTAATAATCAACATTTAATTGATGTGTGAAATAAAAACAAACGAACTTTCCATATGCTTTCCAGCAAATGAATATGTATTCTTTTATTCGCAGCCAGAACTGGTGACGAAATATGGATATCCTTTGGAGATTCACAGTATCGTTACGAAGGACGGTTATGCTCTTGAACTACATCGAATACCGCGCAGCCAGGATGAGGAGGAAACGAAATTCAGGATAAAAACGCCGATACTCTTGATGCACGGTCTAGGAGGCAGCTCCGCCGATTGGGTCCTTATGGGTCCTGGAATGTCTTTAGGTGGATCCTTATTCATATTTATAAAGCTATAAAAAATATTAACAATATCAGTGCAAAAAGATAATCTCGATATTCGCTTAGAAAAGATAATATAATAGAGAATTTTTTCTAGCGTACATATTAGCCGATGAGGGTTACGATGTGTGGCTTGGAAACAATAGGGGCAACATTTATTCGAGAAATCACACCTGGTTGTCGCCGACCGATCGAGATTTCTGGGATTTTAGGTAGCTAAAATGTTACAGAGGATTAGTGGTAATTTTGTGACGAATAAGAGAAGAATATTAATACTAAATCTACCATGTCAAATGCCGTCCAAGTAGCATAGCAGCGCTTTATTACCGTTTTTTTGGGCGCTACACGGAGAAAAATAATTTTGCTGTTGAAACCTGTCATTGCTACTGTATGTTCATAAAGCAGCGATAAAATTTAATTAATACAACCAGTTTTAGAAATTATTTGTTATTAGAGTAGAATTTGTTTTGTTGCTAAAATAGAAAAAATTTGTTGTATGTATTTGTCTTTAGAACCAAAGTTAATTTGCTGTTAAAGCAAAATAATGTGTTCTTAGCAAATTTGTTTACTATTGAAGCAAAATTACTACTGCTCATTCAAATCCATATTATGACAGTAAATGAAAGGACCCCGTACAGATCTTGGAAAAATGTCTCTCGGTTAAATTGGAATTAAAGTATGTTGTTGTCCTCGACGTCCTGAACAAAAGCCTCAATGGGCACGACTCTCTAAATTCAATACTTTTCCGTCCAGAAACGTTTAAAGTGGAAATCTATGATTGTATTATGTTTCTTCACAAACCAAATATATGAATATCACTCTCTTGTCCTCTCTCTTTATATATATGTATGTACATATGTATGCGCGCGCGCGCGCGTGTGTGTACAATTGAACCTTATTCTGCGAAGATAAAAGGGTGATCTGTATATATACAGGGTGTTTAGAAATTAGTGATAAGTCTTTAGCACAGGAGCAGAATGGACTAAACTGAGAGAAGAAAAGTCCTCTATTATTTTGCAATTTTCGCAATAGTTAACAAGAAATTTATTGCTAAAAATTGCCGAAAATTGGTCTTCAATAATTTTTTACTCAAATACTATCAACTTTACAGAAAAATTGCAAAAGAACGAAAATTGTTTATTTTCTTCTCATAGAACTCTACGAAGTTTTTCAAAATTTTTTATCAACTTTTTAACACTATTTTCTCATTTTTATCAACCTGAGAAAATACGATATTAAAACATTCTGAAGAAATTCTTAGAGTTCTATGAGAAGAAAATAAACAATTTTCGTCTCTAACAATTTTCTAAAATCGATAGTATTTGAGTAAAAAATTATTGAATACCGATTTTCGGCAATTAATATCTTGTAAGAAAGAGAGTAATATTCAGTACATAGTACAACTATAGATTTCCACTTTAATCATCTCTGTATGGAAAAGTATTGAATTTAAAGAGTCGTGTCCATTGAGGCTTTTGTTCACGACAATATACTTTAATTCCAGCCAATTTAACTGAGAGACATTTTTTCCATAAGATCTATGCGGGATCCTTTGTTATTGTAATCGATTGTGTTATTGCAGCAAAACTTGATGCTAGGATGTGCTTTCTATTCTGCGTTTTCTCAAATCGTTCTCTCCTTTCTGGAATCTTCTATTATTATAATATCGCTGCATCTATAAACGTATTGTCGCGAGTGACTACTCAATATTTTATTGCATTTATTATTTTCATTTGTCCTATTATATTCATGTTACATACTTTTGTTACTTTATTCATCGTCAACGTGTATTCATAATGATACGAAATCTGCTGGACAGTTGGGGAATGCTTGAAGAAATTATTTCAAAATTAACTCTTACTGTACAAGGTCGGGTTACTATAATGACCGAGCGATTCCTGTTTGTGCAAGTTTTTTTTCTTGAGTCTTTCGGTAATTATAAATTAAACTACATTTTATTATTTTCCAAAATTAAGTTTCAATATTTATTCTAGAAAATTCAACGTATGTTAAATTTTGGTGAATTTTTAAAGATTTTTTGAACCAGAATCTTTGAATAGATGAAAAAAAACGGACGGATTCTAGTAACCCAGTTTGTACGGATATATGAGGCACCAAATTGTACTTTGTATTAATTTTGAAATAATTTCTTCAGTCATTCCCCAATTGTCCAGCAGATTTCGTATATTCTTTTTACAAAATTATTCGTACAATCAAAATATGTCCTTAATTTAGTAAACATATCTTGCTACAATAGCAAATTTGATTCGCTCGTATAATTCAAATAAATTGTTTATAAAACAAAATCTTCCTAATTCTTCAAATGTGCTTTGCTTTTGTAGCAAATTGTATACAATAAAAAAGATTAGTTGATTAAATAAAAAATCATTTATTCTTACAGCAAAATAATTCGTAGTTTTAGCTAAATTATATCCAGCAATAGCAATTAGTACTTTTAACAAATATCTTTGCTCTTCACATAGTAACTAGATAGATTTTGCTACTGTAGTATATAATTTGCTATGCCAGCAAATTATTTTTCTCCATGATGTGTGCTATTTGGAGTTTTTAAACTTATCATTTTTTACTTAGCTGTACGACTAAGTTATTTTGTTTATTATTGTATTAAATTGATTATTATCTACAGTTGTAAAAAATATAACTTATTTAAAGATCGGTTTAACCAATTCAATAGAAATAGGTATATATAAATTGTCGACGAATTTAGTGTTAATCAGATCACATTGGGCGCGTTTCATTTAATGTTCACAATGCTCGCAAGCATCATTTCATCCTTATCGTTTTCAAATATTAAATAATGCTCGCGAGCGTTGAGAACATTAAATGGAACGCTATAGAATTATCGCTATATTAGTCATATTTATGACATTAAGCTTTGTCTTTCAGTTCAAATTTCCAAATAAAACATTAGTCTTATTAATTTAAAGTCTTATTAATCTAAAAAACATTAAATGATATATAGATCATAATTACATTTAATTTTAAATTTGTACTTTTTTAAAGAAATATTAATTTTAGTATAAATTTTAAGATTTTAGAATATATATGAGAAAGATTATCGTAAGAAAACTTGTATTTGTTTCAGTTATCATGAATTTGGTATCTACGATCTTCCCGCAATGATCGATTACATTTTGCACACTACAGAATACGAGAAGATCTATTATGTCGGACATTCGGAAGGTACTACGCAGTTCTGGGTGATGGCATCGGAAAAGTCCGAATACAATTCGAAGATTATTCTGATGATCGGTCTAGCACCTGCAGCTTTCATTGGCAATATTCGCGGACCTGTCCGGAAACTCGCCAAGTTGACGTATTTCGGCGTGGTAAGAGAATCGTCATCGAGGCATTCGATGGACTTCGAGGTCGACTTCATTTCTCCTTTCATTTTTCTTACAGTGGGTCGGCGAAACTTTTGGCTATCCGGAATTCCGTTCACGGTCCGATTGGGCAAAATTCGTATCGAATCTATTCTGCCAGAGAGCAGCGTCCACGCAATTCATTTGCAGCAATATCCTGTTTCTGGTCGCAGGATTCAGTCGTGCGGAATTAAATACAGTATATAAACGACACGCATTCGTCGATTTTGATTTCCTATATTGCTTCTTTTATTCGTATTATTGATCGAACTTTCTTTCATTGCGATAGGACTATCTGACAGTCATCATAGGTCATGTGCCCGCAGGAGCTTCCTGGAAACAACTCGTGCATTATGGTCAAGGATATATTAATACAGGTAACATAAGCTTTTTAGACTTTCACAGGTATTATCTTTAAAGATACCAGAAGGTTTGCGGGTATCGTCATGTTTTTATCCAATGCTAATTAGCTGGTATCTTCGAACATTATGATAATTATACAAAAAGGAAAAGATAAATATGTTGAGTGTTGTATATTATAATGCCGAGGAATTTGAGGAAACACTTCAAAATGCTTCAGGACGCTTTAGACAATACGATTACGGTAACGTCGACAAAAATCTTCAAATATATAATTCAACGACACCGCCGGATTACCAATTGGAAAAGATCACTGCGCCAATTGCTCTTTTTAGTAGCGATGATGATTGGCTAGCAACTACGAAGGTATATCACGTGCAATTAAAAAAATGTTCCTTTTATAAAAAGATGAATTTGCTTTAATTAAGTTTTTTAGAAACTTAAATATGTTGTGTGTGTGTGTATGTGTGTTGTTGTTAAATATTAATTTTTCTCCTTTTATATAATCAAAATTCGTTAACATCAATCATCATTCATTAATGTGATATAAATTTCATTCAAGGATGTGGATCTCTTGGCTACGAAGCTCAACAGCCTCATGTTTCATTATAAGACTCCTATTAACACCACCTGTAATCATTATGACTTTATATGGGGGAAGTCTTCTGTGCAAATGGTGTCACGGCCTATACTGCAATTGTTAGCTCAATATCAATAACGATATTTTTTCTGGGCTAAAAAAAGGATACCCTTTTCCGACAGAAAGTTACGAGTGCATATAATGAATCGTCTAATTTATTGTTGTTATATTATTAGTATCATCATCATATAATACGTTGCGTTTACATATATAGTCCATAATTATTAAATTTCACTTCCGCCGCGTCAGATTGCATAGCGCTGCATCAAATTCACTGCATCACTAACGTAAAACATAACTTCGCTTATATATCTTCTCTCGATTATAATGTCGCTCTATATACATTTATACAAATTCCATCGTAATCAATCTGCGATCACTGCGTAAGAAACTACATTCGCGATTACAATTCGTCGCGATTGCATCCGGCCGCCGATATAATTATAAACTTACATTCCTTTAATCGCACTTGAGCATCGCCCGGAGAAGATACCTTCTCCACTTCGAAAATTGTCCTTTCAAAGCGCAGCGTGTTCTGGAATAAACAGACACCGAAAAGAATTTCGCTTCTCGCGGCTGATGCTTTTAAGCGATCGATCCTGATTTATCCCAATATACACTGTAATTAGAGTTATATGTAACCTACGCTAACTTACACTTTAATCGTTTAGCATAACTTTTTAATGTTACCCATGCGGGAATATGAATGAGCCAGTTCGCGAGTGTCAGGATCAAATACGAGATGGATAACTTTGGATGACTAAGAATCGCCTTGATACATCATGCGGAGAAATTTAAATAAAACTTAAAGTTTATTTTAATTGAAATTAATTCAATCTGTTTCTTACTTTAATTCCATGGCATGTGGATCGGAATGAAAAATAAATCGGTCACACAAATTGAAAATTGCTCGCAGAACTGGCCTTATAACGTAGGTATAATAATGTACATAGTTGTATGTCGCATGATATGTATTAGTTTACGTTAGAATAGGTCGGATGGATAGATCGGGAAGTTTCCCGCGTGATTCGTATGAAAATTTATGAATCGCCTCCGATCGCAACGAAGCCCTCATTTATCACGGTTGCGAATAAACAGGACTTCATCGCGTCGATGCACGCACATCGTTACGCCTGCATGATTGTATGCCGATGAAAAATTGCGCATAAATCATAATCGATACTTGAGCTCATGTGTTGGCCACTTCGAGGTTTACCTAAAACGATATCTATTTTTCGCAATAAAAACACACCTGATTACAATTTAATTTCTATAAAATTCGACATAAATCTCCAATAATCACAATATCGATTTGACAATACAATTCCTCTGAGAGAATTCCTCACCTCAAGCGTTACAATAATTATAATTTGACATTTTTATTTTAACGAGATAATCTGGCGATATAAAAGAATTTGCAAACATCAAGAATACATATCAATATAGATACAATATAGATACAATATAATTTAACTAACATGCATCTCTTTTCCACCACCACGCGAAACTAATATATCCTTAATTAAAAAGGAAGATATAAATTATATTTGTATGAGAAGCAGAAAGGAAAAAGCTTTCGAAATCTTTTTATTGGATTTACGTTGCTTTTATTTTTTATCTTGCTAGCAAATTCTTTTTATCAGACATCGTGTTTTCAGAATGAAATAAAAATATTGGATCATTGATATACAAAAAGGCAAAAGTCAAAAGATATTGTTTTAAAAAAATAGGATGGGATAAAGTATTTTTCATAAAAAATTATATTTCTCTTTGCACATACGAGAAACAAGTTAAGCAAAAACCGCGTTCGTGGTGGAGCGAGAGGTAACTGATTAATTCCTTTGCACGTAAGGATTGTTTTATTCGTAACACTTTAAAGGAACAGAATCACATATCTTCGTCATTCTTCGTGAAGATATTAATCGCGGCTACAAATCATGGGATGGGTAGCCTGTCATGTGTTCGCATGATGCACACAGGAGGATGCACTCGAGAGAAGCAATTTAATTCCCGTTTGGAAAACACAAGTCAAGCTTTATAAAAATACTATCAACAGCAATATATATGTATAATAACGTATACAATTTTTAAATATACTCGGCAATTATATATTCAGTAATAATTACGAGGCCATTGTTAATACGTCGATAACATACGCGCAGCACTTTGTCATCATAGACAAGGGAAGGCACGCGTATAATCGATTCTCGTTAATTCTGCGAAACGAGACATACTTAATTAATATCCACTCTCCGAGACCCTTCTCCTGGCCTACTTATGAGAATGCACCTCATTAATTTATATTCTCATTTAGATTGTGTAACAAACCCTAAAGTATATAAGCGTCCCTTCTGCTTTTTGATATCTTGTACTCTATAACAATTAAATGCAACCACTGTTCAATTTTTATCTATAAATATTATATATATGTATATATAATTTTATAATTACATAATTATAATAATCATCTTACTGTATCGTTCTTTTCAACACTGAAATAAAGACAGTCTCAATATCGCCGAGTTACAAGCAAAAATAATACAATAGAATTATTTTAAAATTTTAATGTTTCTCTCAGTAAAGATATATAATATATACACATATATATATATATATATATATATATATATATGTGTATGTATATATGATAAAATATTTTCTGCAATGAAATTACGTCTATAAGATACGATCAAGTAATATTGTATCTGTAATATAAACATAGAATACGTATATTGTGTATTATCAAATATAAATTAATTCGGAGCAAAATATGTAGAGCAAAGTAAAAAAAAAAAAAAAACGAGAATATGGAAGATTTATTAGACAACAGGGATCGTATAGATTACGTTCATTATAATTTCACATAATTATACGATAGACTAACTGAGCATTAGGAGTGATGCGTGTTCGAAATTATTGTACTATAATGTCACTATCGGTTTTCAGAATTAATATATTACAAATACCTACAACTCCGATATATATAATTTCTCATAAACTTTTCTGTTATATTATTTATCAGTACGCGTACCTGTATCTTTTGACACTATGTACATGCATAAATATAATCATATATACACATTGAGTACACATAGTGGGAAAAGAAAAAAATCTTAATGTCATAACGTGTTCTTATATGAGAATGTTGTATATAATAATGTTACAAAGAAATAATCAAGAGAACAAAATGTTTCTTACGTTATACTGTACAATGAAAAATAAAACTGAATCAGAAATAAAAATAAAGTAAGAATTCGAAAATCGCACTATATAGTATTAAAGAAAAATTATATCCGCAGTTATTGTTTTAGAATGTGTCAAATCTAACATTTAAATTGATAAATGTTGAAAAAGAATAAAAAAGCAAGAATCTCAATTCCTGGAAATGTTTGTAAAAATTATTCGAAAGAATATGTATTATCCGATAAATCTGTCATTAAGCAGTAATAAATTATTAGTCATAAAACGTTTGACTTTTCTTCTCTTTCTTCTTTTATGCACGTGCATGATCTATAAAAAGATCACTCATATCAGGAAGTACGAAAATGATTGACTCTTACACTACTCCCCTAAGTTTATATTTCATACAATATTTGCTCGCATGGATAATTTCTTCCCATACTTTCGGAACGTATTTGGAATATCCGAGGCTCGGATGTGCAGAAAGTCTGCATAATTTCTCTCTCGACGATATTGAATTCAATTAAATTAAGTAACTCTAACTTAAATATATATATAATATATGTATATATCTTTTTATAGAATACGTATCTCTCCATTCATTTAAGCATCCGAGATTCTCGGGTATCCGAGAAGTATAAATATTTTATATAACATTTTGTAAATTTCTACAACAAAGCGTACAAATACGTGGAAATTTCATAATTAATGACGATAAAGACCAAAAAAAAAAACAATGCATCTCGATGTTTTTTTCTACAACTCACTTTGTATAGTCCTTTAAAAGGAATATAAAATACGATACAAAGTATGGAATATTCCATGCGATTCTGCGTTACTGTGCCACGTATTAAACTTGTAAACGAAGCTCGGTGCGATGCACAATCAATTGATCATAAGTGATATTACGTCACCTGTTTTTTTTTCTATATCCTCCAACAATATCGATTGTTACGCGAAAACAACGTGCTTCGTTTATGGAAAGACAATATTCCTGCCAGAAATACAGTTTTTAACAAATATTTAAGCGTATCTTAAATAATTAACTGCAGTATATATGGTGCCGAAAATCAACAGTATGTGAATATATTTATATATTATTACCGATATACTGTAATATACTGTTCGATACCATCAGCGCTAAGGATCTCCTTATTTAGAATACTTTTATAGTTATCTCTCTTGCATTCGTCGTCAGACTCGTCCCTATAAAAAATAGCGGATCGTCGTAGTTTATATAAAATAATAGCAGCCTTTGCAACAATTAAGTTTACGGATAACACGTATTCAATTCATACGCTATGTTACAATAGGAATTCATGTATGAAGTTCTTCTCTATGCTTACCACACGTTCTTACGGAAAAAAGATAACGAACACAAGGATAAGATAGTGCGATTCGTCGCTGAAAAAAAAAAGAAAAATCACGTAAGTTCTGCAACGCGTAATACTATCATTCGATACTGTTAAGATGTTGAGTGTTGGCACCATATTCTCTCTAACGCAAGTTACACGATACTTACTTTCTTTTTTATGTGTCGCCGCATTTATGCCGGATAGAATATCGTGTAACATTGATTGTGTTTTAAGATAACTCTAATGTCGGAACTAATTTATCTGCGTTTAATCATACTTGCATACGCTCGAGAGAATCCGGAGAGAATTACAAGATTTTTAATTACATCCCTCTTTTGTGTGATGTAAATTGTGTGTGTGTGTGTGTGTGTGTGTGTGTGTGTGTACCTTTTGCCTCATTAACATCTTTTCGCGTGACATCCTCACGTTAAATACTTTTCATATTTACATATCCACAAGATGTGGATAATTCCACATCTTCGTAGCTGTCTTACTCTTCCTTCTTTTTTTCTTAATGTCTTTAATAGCAATCCTTATAATCGGAACAAAAATCATGCGCAGTAACTCTAATATATATGATATATTCTCGTCTACGTATAATTTAATTCCGCAAACGTCCGCGTTTCGACGTAAAACATTTTATCACCCAATCCTCTTAAACTTTATGAGCCGTATATTAATCTAGCAAAATGTCCCATGCGGCTCTCAACAATACTTCTACGGTTAATACTTGTGACGTAATACGTTTCAAAATTTGTTAGCGATTAGTTTAGAATAAAGTTAGAGCGGACATTGCACGTCTTAATCATTAGAATTTATGAATATCCAGGGAATACTGTGCATGATGATCTCTATGTAACTTCAACAATAAGAAGATAAACTAGTCTTTAGTACTCCAACTGCTTGGTTGTACGTTTGCTCGATATTACTTTGAAAAACTATAAAAATTGTCCTAATCACGCTATAGGAATCGGTACACTCTCTCACACTTGGATGAGGAGTACACTATCAATGTAGACATGTAAATACAACTAGCTTGTTACGGAGTAAAAAATATTTCCAGAATACATTCCTACAAGTAAAAAAACCACGTTTTTCATAGAAAATTATTGTTACTGCGTATTATCTTTCTATCTCTAACAGCGAGTACAATTTCACGATAAGAAAAAAAAGATTGGAATGTTGCTACAAAAAATATGCGATGGCCCTTTATAAAGTGACCAGTCTAATGATTATCGATTTAATCGAGTTCATAGGAATGTCCATATAAAAGCAATGTCTCGATATTATTATTATCCGCGTTATCTTTTATCCGCGAGTTTAAGTGAAAATGTACATATAAGAGCTAGTCAACGGAAAAAAAAGGAGGTTATTACTATGTTTGGTATGACTTTTCCACAATGTAATTAATCTATAACTCAGATTATTCGCATTTCATACATATTAAAATACATCAATGTTGTGATTAAATCATGTAATCATGTGTAGAAAAAGGAATGGTTAGTTGCTAATATTTGGAAATATCAATCCGCTGCGCAAAAGAAATGGTACTGTAAAAATACCTAAAAGATCGATCAAAGCAGTCAGGTACGTTTTCACCTTTAGCTTTCGAACTAAAGGTTGCGGAAAATAACGTTACCCATCGACATGTCTATTCGCAGCACCATGTGTGAAAGAGAACAAGTTAACTTAACAATAGATATATGTGTGTGTGTGTGTATGTGTGTGTGTGTGTGTGTGTGTATGTGTATATATATATTTAGGTTGAATTAAATATTTTCGTATTTTTTAACAATATGTACTACACGAGACATTTACGTCCAACGATACTGTAAGTCTCGAGCTGTTTCTACAAAAATGCGTATCGAGTAATCGAATCAGAGGCAACCTTATCTTTTTAAACTTTGTGTTTTCGATGGTGGAGATTACTCCAAGATCTCGGAAAAAGAGTTCAAATCACATTGTTCAAATATGATTTGTTAATTTGTTTTCCATTTGAGGTCTCGGAGCGATTTCTAGCATCGTGGACACAAAATTTTAATAAAGAAGCTCGAATCGAGCTTTAGTTTAATGGAAGGCAAAATATCTGTTTTAGGAGACCTTTTCGCGGATTCTCATCCTCCATATCGTCATAGTCATTCTCGTCATAATTGCTAACAATCGCATTATTATTGCCTGGGTTGTAAGTTACGTCTGTAATACTTAGAGAACGAGAGTATGCCGGACTTTCGTATCGGAAGGGGAAGGGTGGTGGTAGCCGATGATGCTCGTTATAATTATTGTCGTTCTCATTCTCCTCCGAGTACGTCATAAGAAATACGTTATTGTGATAACCTTGATTACTTGAGCCGACAACGGGGAGTAGGGGATCGATACGAAGTTTTGCAAGTCTGTCTTGTAACTCATACATGTAGCACTGCTGCAGTTGATACTGTTGCTGCTGGTCTTGATTGTGACGCTGCACAATGAAAAGTGGCTCTTGTCACACGCAGTCCTCCAGTGACATTAATAGAGGATTCACATATTCAAAACCATCGAATTCACTCTGATCGATCTTCTCAATTTGTTTCCTGAAAATTTCCTTGTATGAATATTGCATTCAAAATTTATTTGACGATGATAATTTTTTTGATATAATAAGAACTTCATATAAATTTTTATAAAAATTTTTTTTCACACATTAAACTTTTAAATTATATAAATTTAGAAAACTCTGTAATGACTTACGGATCATCCGGAGTCAAACGGACTTCCTCATCCGTAAATTCAGGTGGGAAGTTTGCAAGATCGCGATCGGAATCCAAACGTGGCTTGTAAGGTGGTGTAACTTGTTTTTGCTCCAGCTGCGAAGTTAAAGAAGGCGTTAACGAGATTTTTTAAATTAATTAAGCTTTTGTATTTACAATACTTACCATTTCCCAATCAATTGCTTTAAAGAAAGGATGAGCGACAATGTCGAGGAAACCAGAAGGCCTCTTTCCACAACCCAACCTTTCCGCCGGATCTTTGCAAAGAAATCCTTTAAGAACAGATGCAGCCTTAACAGATAAGGATCGCGGTATACGTATGGTTTTCTCCAGAATGACTTGAAATAGAAAATCCTCGGTGTTTTTGTCTGGGTCTTCGGCCGCGCCAGTAAGATCGAAGGGGCTACGGCCTGCCAACATCTCATACAATAGGACTCCTAGAGCCCACCAATCCACTGAAAAACTGTATTCCTCGCCACGTAAAATCTCAGGAGCAATATAATTAGGAGTGCCGCAAAAGGTACCGGTGTTGTCGCCTTCCCGGATGCCTTCCTTGCACATTCCATAATCCGTAAGTTTAACGTGCCCTTCATGATCAAGTAATACATTATCCAGTTTTAAATCCCTATATATAATACCTGAAAGTGAACGATATTTTTTGAATTTAATTGCATGTTTCATCTCCTATCAATTTGTTGAAAAACAAAGAGAGGGAATTTTTACCCTTTTCATGTAGGAAATTTAACGCCAAACTAATCTCAGCTACATAAAACCGCGCGTGATCCTCAGGAAGACGGCGCTGTCTTTGCATGTGAAACATAAGATCCCCACCACGTACAAATTCGATCACGAAGAACAAACGCGAAGGCGTTTGGAAGCAAGAGTGTAGGCCCACTAAAAAGGGATGATTGGAGGCTGTCTCGAATACGTGTTTCTCTGTCTGTACCCAATCGATGTCCTCGTCGTCTGTCACCAGGGACTTCTTGATTACCTTCATGGCGTAAATCCTCTTGGTACGCTTCAGCTCCACCATCAAGACCTTTGCATAGGAACCACGGCCGATCACCCTAATTAACTCGAAGTCGTTCAACGAATACTGTCGTTGCATGTCGTTTGAAGTATCACCCTCGTTCAATGTGTCCAATGGTAATTCTTCCCCTTCTTCATGTCCGATTCCTACAAAATTATAAATATAAAAAATGTATTAATAATATTAAATAAATAATATTTTAAAATGTATTAATAATATAAAAGAAATGCAACAGTACAGAAAGAAATCATTTAAAAAAGTATCTTCTAATCATATATAAAATAATTACGTTTTTTAACATAATTATTAGAAAATGCATAAGATATATTATCTAATATACAAAATGATATAAATGAATTATTTCTTCGTACATATTACTCCTACTGCAACAATATCTTCACAGCCAGAAAATTATAATTTATTATTTTTTTTTGCTATAAAAATATCATTCATTCTTTTACTATAAAAAATGTTGAATATCGCATAATCAATATGTTTAATGAAGTTATCTTACGATCGCGCGAATGCTCCTCAATGATTGGCGATTCTGTGACCTCATCCTCGAGATGAGTCGCTGGGCCGCAAGGATACGGATCAAGCTGTTGGTCGCCATTTCTGTCGATCGTCTGTGACTCGGCGCTCTGCTGCTGCTGTTGCTGCTGGCTCAGGCATGGCTTGCGTACCACCTTGTGACATTTTTTGTGCACGAGCAGTTTGCATTGGATGCACTTGAATCCCTGTCGTCCGAGGCCCCAGATCCGATCCTGGCAGAACGCGCAGAAGGCCCTCTGCAAATAAAATCAAACGAAGGATATTATATTGTATTACTTCTCCAATTAGCCATTAGAGGTGTATCGCGGCATTCCGCGAGGTGGAAGTCAAGTATTTAAGCCTCACGCAGCGATAAACACATGCGACGCTCCGACTTCAAACATCCCGGAACCAAAGTCTAAGACAAATGATAATTAAGTTTAAGTATCCGCTCTTAAACGCAGCAAATGCTCTTCTTCTAAGAGCTGAGGTAAAGTAAAGTACATTGGAGAAAGGAAGAGGATGAGAACAAAACGAGGGGATTATGTGCGAGGCAAGATTGAGTTTGCACGTGAACCTAGTTTCATAAGGACGGCAACTTTACATTTCCAGCAACACAGTCGGAAAGAGGAAGAGAGGGAGGGAGGGAGGGAGGAAGAGAGAGAGAGAGAAAAGACGAAGAGAGCAATGTTCTCTTCGGTTCCCTTCGTCGACAACGAAGTCACTAGCCAGCAAGTTTTAGTTGGAAGTGCTCTGCACAGAACATCGGTTTCGTCGGTCGCATTGTACCTGCGACAGTAGGTATAGTCTTTCGCAAAAATTGCATATGAAAGAGAGCAAAGCGAGAGGGACCAAGGGTTGATGAATAAAGTACAGGTTGCGCAATGATAATTAAATGGAATGATGCTTACCCGATTAAATCGTTTCGCTTGAAAAATATGGCCATTCACTCGGTACAGCTTCCTCCATCTACGAGCGCCACGTCTGTAGATGCTTCCTTCGGAAAATGAAATAACATAAATGTCACAATGATGGAAAGCATCAACTGATCGATCAATTCGCCGCGATTGACTTCCGCGATCCATCTGTGTCAAATGACGATGAAACCTCATTATAACGAAAATATAATTAGCATCTATTAATTATTAAATGAACTACTAATATTAATCTCTATAATATAATAATTAATTAAATTATTTTGTGACTTATTCTATTGACAAAAAGAAAACCAATGGAACTTTAACTGTCCTCTTTAGATATAGTTTTATATTTCGGTAACAATTTCCTCCAAATATTTTCTCAGCACTCTCTTTATAGAAACGCTTACATAATATCTTGTAAGATGAATAATAGTAGATTATATTATCCATATAAAGTTTTCAGTCGATTCGTTCAAGAATTTTATTTTGATAATGAAGTTTCGTCGTCGAATATTAATATCGAATAACTTTGCAAATTGATTTTACGCTACCATCCTCTCTTCTTTCGCCTGGTCATGACCGATCGCGCAATCGAACAACGTGCGGCTTCATCGCAACGAACGAAGCGAATCGATGCGAACGGGAAAGAACAACATTTCGTGCGAAATGTGTTTCATGCAGCGTTGACGGAATACACGCGGGAATGAAGGTAAGTTTGTACAACTCTAAAGGATTCGGAGAAGAATTACGATTGATCGGATTTGATTCATGCTTTATACACGAGCGATCGCCGAATATCGGCTCCGATGTCAGGGACTTGAGGAAGCCTCGATGAGAATTATTCGCATCCTTGAAGCGACTCAGAGCAAAAGCATTTTTCCAATCACTCTGACGCAGTTATTTCCAGATTTCCAGGTTTCCTCAGGTCATCGTGACATCGATGGAATCTCTGGTAGCCATTCGGCGACTATCGAGCGACTATACAAGGAACAAATGTGTTTTAAGGTTTCTGACTTTTCGTTGCAGCGCATTAGTGGCATTCATGTGCATTCTTTACTTCATCATGCATTTAGAAAAATTATTTTAATCAAAATTCATTGAATCATAAAAAATTAATTCAATCGTTACAATATTATAATGTAATTCAATCTTTGCGTGTCCTATATTATAAGAAAAAATAGATCTTACAACTAATCAAAATTTCCCGTTATCGGTTAATTCACAAACTAAATAGACATGTCTTATAAGTCTTTTATCGAACACGAAACGTAATATGTAAAAAGATAAATATAAGTTCAATCTTTCGCAGCTGCACCGAAGGATCAGGAGCCTTGGAGCTTTTTCGATGTGTAACGCATGTGTCGATGTCATGAAGATTGTGATTGAAAATTGTGTCGAAGGGAGAGCTTTGATAGAGAGCAGGGTATCGAGAGATGAATGTTCCTTCTATGGTTCTTCTGCTTCCGCACGTAACGGAGTTACGCGTCGCATCTATTATCACGCGCTAATCGTTTCTTTCCACCGAACGGTTAATTAGAACTCGCTGGCTAGTACGCAATGGCTAATGTACATCGAGCGCAAGCGAGGAGCTGCTCGACTCGGCCGGCGACTGAGACGTTTCCAATGAACAGTAAACACACTCACTGTCTTCTCCCTGGCACGGCATCCCGGGAGCAGGCGGCACGTTCGGAAAAACTGTAACAAAACAGAAAGAATTCACGTTCGCTTTGCTGTCAAAACGTAACGTTCTCCTCTCTTCAGCTTCCGTTCAACAAAATTTTGGAAATACGATGGAAATAAATCTCAAGTTTCTACTGTCGAGTCAAACAGTAATTCTCATTTCTCTCCTACCCCACCGTCCCATATCGTATACATTTAATAAAAAGAAATTAAATTAAAAAAAAAACTCTAACAGGATTAATGGATTATGACACGCGATATCTGAGATGAAGAAATGATCTATGTACAGTGCTACGTTAATAATTAATAATAAAGCTGCTGAGCTAGAAATATCTAGAGGAAGATGCTGCGAAATCATGCTTCCTAGTAACAAAGCGATCGATGAATTAAGACTGCGTATTTAATTCATCGACGAGACATCGAGTCGTCGATCGACGCCACTCCCGCTTCCATCTCGTCAAGGGAAGATTTATATCGGAATCGGTAAAGTGTCGAATACGAACTTACATGGGAAGCAATTCGAGTACCGGAACCCGATCGAGATTCGCTGTTCGTTGTCCAACATACTGTGTGTACTGGCTGCCTGTGTCCTAGTCAGTATCGCTCCGGTTACGGTCAGATAACGAGTAACACTGAATTCTATCCGTACCATCAAGCGTCGCGTTATCATTCACTTATCGCGAGAGGGCAAG
>NW_011627125.1:1415194-1445942 GCF_000204515.1 Acromyrmex echinatior | reverse complement strand
GAGAGAAGAGAGAGGTGCGTTTGCGATTAAATTTCCTCGCCACTTCGCGCCGATAAAAGCTGCGAATCGACGCAAACACGCGTGCGAAAACCTTCGCTGAAGGTCCTGAACGATTTCCCGCGAACGATTTAATCTCGTTACTCGCGACATCGTCGGCTTTAATAATCCTACCGCTCAGGAGCGGTTACACAAGCGCCATATAAATTCTAATTAACGAAGGACGAGCGAGGATATGAGCCCTTTATCATAAGGATCCCGCAGTGCGTATAATAGAATGATGATTAAATATACAATTAAGTATATTGTGTCGCGTGTCGCAAGCAGATAATACTTTATGAAACTCGGAAAGAAATGGAAGCCGGCACGGTTAATGAGTGGAATAAAATTGAAGCCGCGAATTGTTCCGGATTATTCGCTTTAATGCTTTAAAGCGGCTACCCGGACTTGAACCAGCTGGTGCATCGCGGTCCGCGAAGAGATTTGAGAGGAAGATTGAAGAAAGCCGAAGAAACTATTACTGAAGGTCACAACGAGAGAGCGCACAAAAGGTTTTTGTCTGAAGGCACGTGCTTCGATCAGATGAAACCGCTGATCTTTTTGCAGAACTCGAAAATAGATCCTCAGGCTCGAGCGATACTCGACTGGATGTAGGTTGACGGACAATAGACCTATAGAACAATCAATAGCACGAATTCGTTAATAGATTTACCAAAAAGAGATTTAAATGAATTTAAATCGATTCCGTCTATATGAAGTGCACAGGTCAAATAAATTCATAAGTGAATAATGCAGAATTATGCAAGCGGAACGAGCGCATTAATCGGTCCATTTAAAACAGAGATTTATAATCAATTTATCAGTCCATTAACAATTGAAATATCTGAATTATGGAAACGCCGAGATCTGTTAATTTAAAATACTGAATTTGATAGGGAATCCTGGTTGGGAAAAATTAATGGCACGTCTTACTAAAGCAATTCTCTCCGTAGAGCCTCTATCATATGAATACGAGACGAGGCGCAGCCGCGAGAGCTGCGTGGATACAACGTGTCATACGATCGCGAGTTCGCTAACGAGGCCATCGGTGCTCTCCCGTTGGTACAATATACGTAATCGAATCGTTTGTTACACAGGAGAGAGCTCACCGCGGGCCGCGTATCGACGATCCCAGGACGAGAGGTGAACATGCCGGCGCAAGAGGTGAGCGCAATTCCTTGAAATATTCATGGACTAATTATCACGGAGAGGGATCGATGACATGGACGATAAAGACGATACGATGTACACTCACCCTTAACGTGGGGGATACGTGCAACGAGCTGTATGGAGAATGCACGTACTAAGACCACGACGATGACGGCAACGACAACGCGTGGCACACTCGAAGCATGGATCTATAATATGGTAAGTGCATAAGTGCACCGGCGCATATACCATGCGAAGGAAAGCACAACGACGAAGATCGTACTTAAAACTTCAAAACCCTTCGCGTAACTAGATCGTCGAGTAACTGGCGTCGAAAATAGAGTTCTAATTTATGCTCTAAATTAAACATACTAGACAACGATGTATTAACTACGTATAGCAGAAAAAAAAGCTTTGCGAATGTTATATGTACCAATTCTACAATTGGTTTTGCTCTTCGTTCCTTACTGGAACTAAATGTATAAATCAATCATGTTAAAAAATCTCAATAATGGTAAAGCTGCTTTTTCTGCTAAATTCAAGCCAAATGATTTTGAATATGGTTAAATTCTAATTCATGTGTTCTAATTTAAGGATACTAAACAACAATGCATATTGGATATATTTATTTAAAAAAAAAGCAGCCTTGCAATTGTTGCAAAATTCTTTAATATGGTTGATTTTCCTCTTAGTTCCTCATTGGATCTAAATGTACAAAAAAATCATATTAAAGAATCTCAGTGGCAAAGCTATTTTTTCTGCTAAGTACTAAGTAACTAAGTAAATGACGTCGAATATGGCTGAGTTCTAATTCATGCTTTAAATTAAACTACTTATTAGACGACGATGCATTGACTGCGTTCAGCAGAAAAAAACAGTTTTGTAACTGTAAAATTTTTTAATACTCTTTAAAACTTGTAAAGTAAATTTCATTCTGAAGAATAAAATCTCATCCTTAAAAATTGAAAATTGAGTCACTCTTTTTTAAAACTAGCTCAATTTTCACTTTTTAGAGTGAGATTCCACTCTAAAAAATTTAGAGTACTCTCTAAAAAATTTAGATTTTGGTCTTGCTCTTATTTCTTCACTGAATCGAAATAATAATAAATCAATCATATTAAAGAATCTTACAACAAATTGCAAAACTGCTTTTTCTAATGAATAAATCGTTGCCCTCGATTGTGCAAGCTAGAAAAGAAAGAGATGAAATTTAATCGTCAAAGCATCCGGCAACGATAATCGCCTTTGTTACTCAACACGCTATGACAAAAGAACTATGACAAAACGATAATGATGCGAGATACATAATACACTTATAAATAAAAAAATACGTACGTATTTAAAGAATCGATAGACCTAGATGACTATTTTCATGATGACTATAAGATTAATGCGAAAGATGGAAAGTGTGAATTATGTCATCAATTAAAATTAATGCGATCGGATAAAGTGCGGTATGTTAGGCAGAATAAATTTGATATAGCTTATAGCTAGAAAAAAGTTTCTCCATCCATCATACACGACGTGAAAAAAAAGATGCACTAAACCAAGCGACAACTCGACAACTACTACCAGCGCAACCCTTACTTTTAGCGAGGACAAAGTCGCGATAATTAATTCACGTGACCGACTTAGAGTTTTATATTACTGCAATGCGCTAAATGTCGCGGAGCCGGGACAATTTCCGTCAACAAATGCCAAAGCCGGCGAAAAGGAGGGCGTCCGCGAGTCATGCAGCGGCCGGAAGACGTTTTTCTGGTCGTCGTGGCGTCGAGCGAGATGCACCGGACGCGATCGCACACTCACAAGAACGTGGCGAGTATTATCTTGGCGAGGTAGACAGACGGGCAGACTTTGACCTAGATCACAGGCTGCATCAAAGAAACACGACAACGGAGAAGGAGATGGAGAAGGAGGAGAAGGAAGAGGAAGAGGAGAAAGAGGAGGAGAAGGGCGAAGCTGGTCGCGCGCCAAAGACGAACTCTTCTTCAATGCATTCCACCCTCGGCTGCACCTACCCCAGGTGATCTCGTTGAACTGGAACTGCGACGGGCCCGCAGGCTCGACGTCGAGCAGCGACGTCATCGAGAGCGCGGACTCTGGTGGCGGCGGTAGCTGCTGTTGACTGCACGGTCCGTGCACCCGGCACGTCGCAGTGGGTCCGTAAATTAGTTCGGCATTTGCCGCCACTTCTTCGAGCTCAGCCTCGGATAACTCGTCCATGCCTTCAATGGTGTCCGGTGGACACTGGAGCAGCTTTGTCGCCCTGGACGAGGTACCAGGCTGCGCAAAAATGTCGTCGTGATGGTGGTGATGATGATAATGATGATGATGCGGCGGACTACCGAGGCAAGGAGGCGGCGAGATGTCGGCCGCGGAGCGTAGATGACCGACAAGCGGCTGCTCGTACTCGGCGGAGTCGCCGCTACCCGGCGACGGCGGATGTGTGCTAGTGCCGGGTCTCACGTGGCGCTCCCGCGGTAACACCATGCTGGTAGAGGTGAGGGAGGACGGACCACCGCCGCTACCTTCGACGACGGTGGAGATACGACGACTCACGGCGGCGGCCGCGGCAGCCGCCGTCGCCGCCGAATATGAATAAAAGGAACCACCCTGGATCATCATGCTACAGGGTGGTTCCTCCGTCGCGACCCCCACGCCGGGAGCGGTCACGCCGATCTCTCGTTCCTGCACGCTGGCGTAAGTACTCTGCGCGGACAGCTCCGCCTGGTGCATTTGTTGTTGCTGCTGCTGCGACGGCGGCTGATGCTGCTGATAGAGACTCTGATGCTGTTTGTCCTTCTCGCGGCGAGGTGACCGACCCCGGTCGCTGACGGAAGTCGCGCTCCAGTAGCCCCACGCCATTCTGTAGCGAGTCTAGCCGTGCTTGCCTCGCCTTGCTCGATCGCCGCGGTATGTATATCTCTTTTGTTCGCTCCAACCGCGCGCGATCGCCTCGCCTCTCTATTTTCCTGACTTTCTGTCCCCCTTTCTCTCTCCCTCGTTCTCTATTTATGTATATATACCGATTGCCTTACCCGCCTCGCCCCTTGCCTCGTTCTCTCTTCCCTTCTTTCGATTTCGTCTCTTTCTCCTTCACCGCGGTCGACCTCTTACAGGAGCCGCCGGGATGAGCATGCGGCGAATCACCAGCCTCGATCAATGCTAGTTTACCGCCTCTTTTGAGACCTCTCTCCACTCGCGGTGTGGCGAGCCAAGCGCGCCGACAACCACCGTCGAATATCGCTGTCGTAGTCGAAGCGCACAATGACGCAACCCCTTTTTCGTAGCCCAGTAAGTTGTCGAAGAGGTTCTTCGCAACCCTGAGGCGACTCCCGACTCGACTTCTTCGCTCCACAGCACTTTCCTCCCACCTGCGGCAATCCGATCTTGGGGATCTCACAGCCAGATTCACGTCGACGGTAGCGCGTTACGTGTATGTGCGCCCTTGCTGATCAGTCCGTGCAAGGATATCGACTACCGCCGCGGCGAGATGCGTTAACCGCCACCGCCGCCACCGCCGTCGTCGCCGCCCGGCGTACGCTACCGACCGAATCGCGCAAACGCGGATCACGCCGAGGTGGAGGTGATACATGTATCCCCCGTCGTCCCCGTCGCTGCCGGTCCTACACCCGCCTATATCCACCCACAACTTCTGCCTCTCCCAAGCTCTACCTCTTTCTCTCTCCCGCTCGCCCTCCTTCATGCCTTTGCTGTTTGTTCACTGATTATCCAGCGATTCTTCTTGTCACCGTTTTCAAGTAAACTTTGCGCTCCTCACCGACGCCTCATATTACATTATATGTTTCCTGTCCTTTTTGTTAACTCCATTTCTTCCAGTCAACGACTCTCTATCCTTTGTATCTTCCTGCTTTTACCGGGGATTTCAAGAAAGACCATTCCGTTCCACAACATGCAATTCACCCTATTCTACTTTATTCTTTGCTCTATTTTTCTGGCTTTTCCTATTTTTCATTTTGATCCTTGGCTATTTGTCTCTTTGAGTTATTATCTTGCATTTCCCGCGCCTTCGGCCGCTGCCCCGTCGATTCTTTCTCGTTCTTTCGTGACAGTATACAGTCATCGCTATTGCTCTGACCAATACTGCACAAACCTATACATTTATAAGGATTGACGCGTGTCATATGCATCGAGAAACTGACAATGAAAGTTTGTCGATATTCGTGTGGCGATGTCCGATCGTTTCACATGTACCAAATAAAATTCGTGTACTAAGTTTGATTTTCATTAACAAATTATTGATTTTTACTAGGCTTCAAAAAAAGAGATGCAATCTTATTAAGCTACGTTTAATAAGCTATGTTTAACAAGAAAATTATTTATGGGAACAATATATTTAACCTGACTCTGTAATCCTTCGAGTATCATGTATTTTAATTAGCTGTACTTTCTCATTATTCTCTCTTATTTTAGAGCTCTCTAATTGGAAAAGTTCGCAACCGATATTTTCGTATGATCCATACTTTGCAAATTAATTCCCCTTCGTTCAAAAATAAGGAAATATATTAGGTATACAAATACTCTTTTTTTTTCTTTGAGACATTAATAGGCTTGTTCTTTCTAGCTGAACTCCTTATATGGTTCATTTTTTCTCCTTTCCTTTCCATATTGGAAAAAAAAAGAAAAAAAATGAAGCATAGAAGAAACTCGGCTAGAAAGGACAAGCCTAATCTTTGAAGCTCGAAGGGATTGTTTCGTCAAAGAGATTCGATCATCATTAAAGTTGAGTGGAGAGAAGTGAAAAAAAAAGATGACAGCCAAGTCCATCAGACCGGAAATGTATGCGCGATCACGATAAGGTTCTCTTTCCAAGAAGTATCCTGCTGTCGCACAAATGAGATCCGTATCAAATTATCCTGGGAGATCTCGGAGAGCTGATGAATTTCTAAATGTATCATGCGCCTGCACATAGAATCTTCGTGATCACGCAGACCGCGCGATCCGAGAATGTCGTCATCCTTGAGAAATCGCACACCGAATCGATCGATGTGTACCGAATAAACACCGGCACTACGGTCAGGCGCCGATGAAGCTGTTTCGCCGTTAATCGCCAACTCATATCGACGATAAACCACCGATAAGGCGAGTATCGTCGAAGCGTACATACCGTTATCCAAGGCGCGTATCAATACTTGAAAGTGCGGCTGCACACATGCGTTTAGTGCGCTACTGCTAATATGCACGGCCAAGATATATCGGCTTAGGCGCAATTTATGGGCGGCTTCTTATCTAAACGGCGGCCATTAATGTTGGAATATTAAAGACATCGGTGGACATTACCGATGAACCTATTTTGTCACATACATATGCATGCACCTTCGCTACCGGGCGCTGATTCTACGCGTATAATTCACGAGTACGATACTCCATTTCTAATTATATAAGTGCCTAGCATGCAAGTGATTATCGTCGATTGCAAATGCGCAGTCTTTGAGCGATTAATGCATCGCTAAAATCAAAGCAACATGCAAGATATTTGCGAAGTGCAGTGCGTAAAGCCTTATAATGAAAAATATAGACAATAAGAATAGAGAATAACGATAAGATTTCAATGTACAAGAAATATATATCAATAGATACATTATTTTTCATAAGTTGAAAATCCTATTATCTGTATTAGTAGAGACTAACACAGGCAATAAGATTATATACAATTTATAAGAAATTGTATAGTAATAAATACACAATTTCCCATAGATCGAAAATCTTATTATCTGTATTAGTAGAGAATAACACAGTAATAATATCAATACACTAAGAAAAATGTACTAAATTTAATAAACATTTGTTTGAAGAATACTAACTTAACATTTATTTACTTACGGTAAATATTTATATTAAATAAAAAAAAAATTATTTAAATCAAATTAATGATTCTTATACCAAATAAATATATATTGAAATTACGTTTAAATATTCAGCTAGTACTATGAAAATATTATAATTCATTAAAATTTAGTAAATTTTTTTTTTAATGTAGATACACGGTTTTTGCATAGGTCAAAAATCTTACTGCCTTAAAGTAAAGAAGAACACAGGCAATAAGATTTCAACAGGCAATAAGAAATTGCGTATCAATTAATATCAGTTTCCCATAAGTTAAAATATTATTGCTTGTATTATTCTCTATTCCTGTCTTTTGTCTATGCTTTTTATTATATATAAAATGTTAAAGAAATCCAATGTAAATAGCCTGACTGACCATGGATAGTTATTTCCGTGTCCTTCTCGAGTTCATACAGCCTCAGCGCTTCATCCAACTCCTGCTGCGAGGCGATCCTGCATGGGTCGCCTTCGTCATCCACCCACTTCATCGTGAATTGTTCTGTGCCGAAGCCACATATCGTTCGCATCTCCTCGCGTAATGCATCCACTGAAATCCCGGGAGTGATGTACGTGATTTGTATTTCCCTAATGCAGGAAAATATCACGTTTTTTAAATTTTGTCTTAAAATCTTTCCCATTTTTTTTCGATTTGTATAATCGATCTCATTAACATCTTAAATATCAATATCCCTTATTAATTAATCTTTCTTTAAATTAATCTTGATATCACTTAGTGTATGTGTTCTTAACTCTCTGGAGCTGATGACGAAATCCATAACACAGTTATTGATGATATATGATTTCTATAAAATTTATTTAATTTGTTAATTAAAAAAGACTAATTAATTTCAAGATATCAAAATGACAATAAAAAGAATATTAAATATTGAAATACTAAATGTTGAAAAAAAATTTTTTTGATAAAAACCAAGTATATTTTAATAAGAATAATCCAAATTTGCAGATATAATAAAAAAAAATGGAATTAATATTTTTGACAAAAAAATTTATAATAGAGTGAGTTCAGTTTACCCATTGTCAGCTCCAAAGAATTAATAATCAATATCACTAATTATTAAAAGATATTTGATATATTGAAATCAAAATAATATGAATTTAAAACTCGAAAAAAATTAAGTGTTATTTTGTAACATCGAAAACAAATAGTTTAAAATAGTTTTTGTAACAACATATATTACCCATTATATACAATTTTCACTCGAATGTCATCGTTCTCTGCCGTCTGTGTAGGCATTTTCAAAACAATGGTCTCCTATTCTGAAAGTATAACAATCCACCAAACAATTATAATAAATAAATAATATAAAAACTCAAGTAAAGATCACTATATCGGGTTTAAATTTATTGTATCATAATGCAATTATCACTAATAAATATAAAGAAAAAAAAATACAGATATCACCGTAAAAACACCCAACGATTAGGATATGACATAACGATACAAAATTCGATTTTCTCACGGAGGTGATTGACGTGCGGTACACTGATTTGATCGCTTTGTCGTGCCTATTCGCGATCATACGTTAAAGAAAAAGACCAGGATGTTGAGTAACAGTCATTGCCCGAAGAAAGGCAGTACGAAACGACGGATCAGATTCGCGGGACAGGAAAGCAGACGCGAGAAATCGGCACCGGTCGACCGTCACAATTAGCTTTCTTTTCGCGCAAACGTCTCGATTAGCCTGTGGATCCTAATGGATAATAGTCAGCCTTCAATTAACTGTCAATTAGCGGACTCATAATTCTCAAGTGCGTGCACAAGCCTTTGTGACTCACCGCGATGAACCGCTGTCGCGAACCACCGCCGCCGCCGCCGCCGCCGCCGCGGATGCACTAGTTGCACACACCTCCGTTGCACGGGCGGAAGATCTCCTAGGGAGAGACTCAGGCTGGGCCTCTACACGTAGAAAAATGTAGAAAAACGTAGAAAACGGATCGCTGGCGCGTAACACGGAGTGATAAGCACAGCGACGTGATAACATCAATCTAAAAACCGTAAGGCACTCGTTAACGCAGCGTGGAGCGTTGTTACTTGGCAGACGCCATGATTGTTGGACACCGACTATCGCGATACGACCTATGCTGTTGTTGGTGCGCGAGCTTTGTGCTAGATGGCGTTATTTATCGTGTTTTTGTAGCGTTCGCTCTATCAGAGAGAAACTCCAGGTTTCTCTCTGGCTTTATACTTTAGTTATCCGCAAATAATATAGATTTCCTTGAAATTGACGAACTCCTTTATTGAACATGTTATTTCTATGATGAATAGAATAAAAATGAATAAATGAATGATATAAAAGATGTTATTTTGATGTTTTTTAGTATCTATGATAAAATTGATCTGACAAGCAAAAGTCAAAAGTATCGATATAATGTATAAATCAATCGAGTACGAGTGTAGAAGTGTAGATGTAGTAACGTCATATTTTTAAAAAAATTGCCACTGACACCGATAAGATATTGACTGCGTTCAGCGAACTCAATATTTCAGCTCGCTGTTATTAGTGTATTCTTTCGGATCATCCAATCATTTTAAATCTGGAAGAATACATCAATAACAGCAAGCGCTTACTCAACTGTTGAGTCCACTGAACGCAGCCATTATTAACAGAGAGAAATTTGAGAAAGGACATGATCAAAACCTGTAATCGCGCACTACTGCCCTCTAACAAAATGGACGTAAACTACATAGCAACATCCACTTTTCTTAGGGTACAGTGTAGTGCATTAATTCGTTGAGTCATAGCGGCCCGATTTATTGAAAATAAGAAAATGCGGTACTAAAAAGTTGATAAAAAGTTCTGAAAAAATTCTTAGAGTTTTATGAGAAGAAAATAAATGATTTTTCTCTTGCAATTTTTCTGTTAATAATATTTGAGTAAGAAATAAACATCGATTTGGGCCATCATGTCCTTTCTCAGGTTTGATAAAAACGAACTATCAATATCGCCCCATGTTTAGCGTTACACAGTTGGCGGCCTTGGTCTCTTATCGACATTTATAGATAGAGACGGCGGAGATTCAGAAAGAGATGCTTGCAAACTACGCACACCATGTTATCCCTTCCACCATGGTTCAAACGCGTCAATTCGTTCTCGCTCATTCCCTTTATGTCTTCGTCGGCTCCAGTCGGTTCCGTCCACGCCTAGAGAGCTTCGTTGACGTCAAGTTTCGTCGTGGGAGTGCATTATGCGCTCGTAATTAGGTACTGTACGCAGTAGCTTGCGAGGGTGTCGCGGGATGTAAACATTCGTGTTGCAACGCCTGAGAAGGATCACGTCAAGAAAGGAGAGGAAAGCAGAGAAGGCCTCAGATGTGAGATTTCGCGACTGGGCGATCATGAGTTGACACGTCGTCCCCGACGTCGCACCAGCGTTAAATGCCGCCTGCGCCAGCCGCAGGATGGACGTCGCGGAGGACGCCGAGGCTGCGCTGGATCCGCGTATTCAGGTGAGTTCTCGAGAGAGGTTTCGCCTCGCAGATTCACTCGGTTCTGTCTGGTTTTGTTTCTACGCGGTCTATGCCCGTGGCTTTTTAGGTTATGTATGTTCGTCGCGGTCGCAGTGCCTAACACTGCCTGGTACATTGTCCCACTTTGCTTTCACTTTCCTTCTTTTGTGCGGATGGACGTGAGATGTGCGAGATTAAGGATAGCTCGATCACTAATGAACGGAGTTGTTTCTTCTGAGAAGGATTCAATTAAGGAAGGATTCTATATTCTACATTGAGACCTGTTTCTCCTTGGTTTTATTTTTGATAGTATTGTATCTCACTAAAGAAATAAATGATGTGGACATAAAAGAATAAAAGTATTCTCTATAGATCTGTTCTTTTTAGCTGAACTGCTTGGATGATTTATTTTTCTTTTTCTTTTAATTGAAGAGAAAAAGAGAAAAGATGAATTATATAAGGGTTCAGTTAAAAAGAACAAATATCTTATAATGAAATAAATAATTTTTAATTTATGTGTGAAATAATACCTTCCTTTTCTTTTTTTCTTGCCTTCTTTTGATGATATTATATCTGAAAAGAGAAATAAATAATGTGAATATAAATGTGAATAAAAGTATTTTCTTCTTCATAATAAAATAACTAAATTTAGATATATACACAGTGTGAAGTAATATTCTCTTTTCTTTCTTTTCTATTTTGGTGATATTATATCTGAAAAGAGAAATAAATAATGTCAGCATAAATGAATGAAAGTATTCTTTCCTTTATTTCTATAATGAAATAACTAAATTTAGATGTGAAGTATACCTCTTCTTTCTTTTCGCATACTGGCATATTATAATTAAAATAAAAATGACAGTAATTAAGTAATCTTTAACTCTCTGAAACTTAGAGCATACAATGTATAATTTAAATTTTAAGTAGATGTGAGACAATTGGGAAAGGTACTCTCGAGACACCTCTTGTTTTGTTTCATTTTTTCTATGGTATTGAAAAAGAGAAATTAATAAGGAAAAGTATTTTCTCTTTTCTATAGTGAACAGATTTAATTTCTAATTTAGGTAATAATTTAGTCTGAAATAATATCTTCCTTTTCACGGAATACTGGAATATTGCAAAACTAATCACAATAATTAAAGCGATCTTTAACTCTAAAGCTTATGAAAATATACAACATAAAATATATTAGGTGTTGGAATTAATTCGTAGCGTTTTACAAGTGATGGGAAGTACTTTCATTAATGTATTTTTTAATGCTCATGTGAAATAAATAACATTCTTTCATTAAAAACGCTACGAATTAATTCCAACACCTAATATAATTTAAATTTTAATTGAAAAAATTTAGAAGAATTCGTGATCTTTTTTTGATATTTTTTTTTATATATAAATTATTTATAGTGTTTTTATAGGATAAATTTTTGTTTTCCAGATTGAGCTAGAGAACTTGAACAATGCAGCAGATAATATTAATAAATTGGAGACTGAATTGGATGTAAGGAATAGTATTTTGTTTTATAAGTTAAAAATTAACATTGTATGTAATATTTAACATTGTGTGTAATATTTGCAATATTTATTTGATCTTAATTGATTTTTAGGAAGCACACACTGCTTTTGGACAACTTCTTTCGGATACAACAAGAAGGCTGAAAGAAATTACGGATAAACTGGGCACTAGCTGCATCGAGAAGGCAAGATGTTATTACGAAGCACTGGAGTTGGCTCATCAAGCTCAGGTAGAGATCTAGGGTTTATTTTTTATTCCTGCACTAAAATTTTCCTCTTCCCTCTTACTAAATTTTAAACATATATTTCACTTTAATTACTAGGAAGTGTATACTAGGTCAGCTATAAAAAAAAAACAGGTCTTTAATGAAATTTAATTTTATTGCGTCATAAAATAAAAAATAAAGTATGAAATATATAAAATGTATGTATTGAGTTTATATAAAATGTTAGAAAATTCAGGTAATATTTGGTCAATTCAATAAATGTTTTCTCAATGGCTCCAAATGCTTCACAATGCTCTCATAGTCAATTGTTATTGAACATGTAGCGTGTTACCGCTCGTTGTGCGTTCTACTCTGATGCCTGCTTTAATAATAGCATGAATGAGCATATCCTGCTATGCCCAGTTGAATTCTCGTGCTGGTTTGATATGAATTGCATTTTAAATTAAAATAAAGTTTTATAAACTTAGTATGTACTAAAAGTTATAATGATGATAAGTATAAGATAATATTTATTTGTATTATCATTTACTTTTATGCAGTTCATTATATATATATATATATATATAATGGCAAGAAATTTCTAATCATTTTATTTGTCTGAATATAATATCTTTAAAATAATTTGTCGTATTGCAAATTATAAACGTTAGTTGTTTTGCATTAAGTGCGTTAAATGCGTGACAATTAGCTGAAGTGTCATGTAAGTGAATCAATGAGATATTTCCTTTTGCGATTTTACAGGTGCAGTGTCAACAACAGGCGCAGCTGTTTCAAAGAGCCAGCGAAATTCATGCAGCGGCAAAAGAAACAGTGGCTCTGGCTGAAGCGCGATTCATGTCTCATCAGCATGAGTGGAATTTTGACCAGGCATGGCAGGATATGCTTAATCATGCGACTATTAAAGTAAATATGAATGTAAAACACATAGCATGATGACCGTGTAATTTCCTTTTAAAATATTGCGAAATATTTGAAAAATATCCTGATGTTATATCTTATTTATTCCTGTCTGCCTTACGTTAATTAATTCAATAATCTATTTCTAATAAAAAAAGTTTAATATAACGAATAGAATATAAAATGATACTTTTTATTGAAGGTCATGGATGCGGAGAATCAAAAAGCGGAGTGCGGTCGAGAACATCATAGAAAAGCGATGTTATTCCATGACGCCGAGAAGAAGCTACTTCAATTGGAGGAAAAACACCGACATGCAATAATAAAAGCGAAACCGTACTTTGAGATGAAGACCCAGTGCGATCAAATGTTAGCTACGCAGAAGGAGAGAGTAGAGTTCCTGCAACAAGCTGTTAAAGAAACCAAACGTAATTACGCAACAAGTCTTCGAACGTTGGAAGAAATTAGTAATCAGATTCATCAGCAACGAAGAGATTATGGTACGGAGAAATATATTTTAAAGACGTGTAAAACAACTATTTTTTTTTTATAAACGTTACATTTATATTCTAGATATTGTGGCTAATGGACCGCGAGAACCTGGCGTCGGTGCCGAGCTTATTGGTTCAGACACGCACCAAAAGTATAAGAGCGAGTTCAACGATTCTGATAGTCGTAAAATATCTCCCATTAGATATAATAAAAACGAGAATAACGAAAAACTACATGATATCGAGGTTAGTAGTATATGAAATGATAAATTTTGTAGAAAGCATTTCGATGTCAATTTTTATCTATAATATCATTTATCTATAATTTACAGAAATCTTGTTTAACGAAGAACGACATGGAACATCTTGATAAGAGATCCGTTGACGGTAGCGAAAGCAAGTTCACGCAATGGGAGCTCGAATTGCAAACCAGTATGGAAAAGTTAAATCGTTTGTCGATCGAGAATTCGTTGTGCATTAAGAAGCGCGACGCACAAAGTTCTTCCGAACTGCAGGATGCAGTTAAAGTCAGCACCGGAACGTGCTATAATTCCTTATCTGAACTGTCTAACACGCGTACTTCAAATCAATTTACAAGATTAATTGAAAGTCCGGGGACTATCGAAAGGGACAGATTTAGCGATAGACCGCACTTGCTAAAGTCATGCTCGACGATTGATTCAACGACAGCGATACGCGGTACATCAACGTTGACGAAGAGCAATATTTCAAAATCGTTGAACAATAGTCCAGTAAATAGAGGTACATCTAATCTCGAGATCACTGGTTCAGCGGGAAGCGCAAATATATCGAAATACGTGCCAAACAAAATCTCTCAATTCAATATTAAGGATAGAAAAACGCAGAGCAGCTGGGACATTAATATCCCTTATAATGCCAATGTTACGAATAAAGAATCTGAAAAAGATAGTTATAGTAATACAAACGATACTTTAGTCAATAAGAGCCACATACAACTTACGAATTTACATGTCGCGCAAGTTTCTAATATCGAGTTCCTGCCTAAGGAATCTAGTTTATCGAGACATCACGTCGTAGCAGCTCCCGTTGTCAGCCAGTATTCGAAGAGCTCGCATAGTGATGTTGCATTGTTGCAGTCACAATCTAGCTCTAATTTGCAAAAAAGTGCGCCATGCAGTGCCAATTCCAGTCCGATAAAATTAAAGAATTTATTATTATCGTCTGCCAGATCCTTGGATACTGGAAGTGCGGACCAGCTCGACAAAGGTTCAATTTCCAAGAGGTTTGCGAACAAAACCACCAGTATTAAAGAGTTACCGTTATTATCGCTCTTCAGACAAACGTCCGCGTTATCGGCGCTTAGAGGTAAGAGTAGCAGCATGATCAATTTGAGCGGTAAACAAAACCTAAAGACGCTGTTGGAAAATTCTCATCTGAGTAATATACAGACGATTAGCGCGGAAAGATTAGCGAACGTGAGACACAAGCTGGTCAGCGATTGTCCAGAGACAAAGACGGGCGATGTTAAAAAATAAGTACAAGAATGCGATAAAATAAATCGCTTAGGATAAGTGATTTCTGCGTTTAACACGTGTGTAGAGATTTGTTAATGTCGTTCATAAAAAACTCTGAAATAAAATGTTGTAACGGAAGCAATGTAGCTTTAACAACAATCGTTTTCGAGGAGTTACAAAAGATACTGTAGGTTTTGCTGCAGATTATTCAACAGCTGGTTATTAATATATGCTGCAACGTTAATTAACGATATGTATTATATAAATCGTCGCGAATTATTTAGATATTAATAGTTTATTTGTATTAAAACGTAATCACAGCATTGCGATCAAAGAATGTGATCAGGTATCAGCACGATTAATTAAATATAAATCTACACTCACACACAGTTTCAATTAGGTATATACCTGCTGTAAAAAACCGACCAGGCGATGTACGCATCGTATCATTTACTATTTTCTAATCTTTTAATATGTGCTTTTTTAATAAAACACGTGTTTCTTAATAAGCATTTATATGTGTACTTTATTCACACGATCAGTGATTATTATCATAGTATTTAGTATAAGAAAATTAACTTTATTTTTCGAGATATGCTTTTCTATGAGTGTAATGTAAAAGTTTCGACGGTTATCGGCCTGCTTTTAATTTATAAATACAGAAAGTATTGCTGTATCATAGATAACAGATATATACATATCGGACACTTTTCGCACAAACAGATAGATATCGAGGCAGAGCGCATCGATTGTACAACGAACTAAAGGTCAATGGCTTTATATCATGTATCGTTTTGCTGATGTAAAAACAAACTTCTATATAAATTAAATTTAGAACGATTTTAAGACCTGCGGGAGGAAAGCACGATGAATCGAATTTTCTTGCAACGATATTACACTAATATCGTTGCGACCTGTTTCTTCTTTGTTCCGAGAAACGTCAAGATGGCCTTACATCTGATCTAAATACCGTGGCGTATCGAACATTTTCTGGCTCTGACGAATGTAAATTCTTTTAGACTAAATTACAGCGAATCGAGAACGTTTGTCAATTGAAGTTCAATCGGTTGTCAAATAATTCATTGTGTCGCTTCGGAAAAGATTCAAAAGATTCATCTTGTTCTACAATATATTTCTTCTTTAAATTCCGTAGAAATAATTAGAAGAGAACTTAATTAGAAGAGAAAGCTAAGGAGAGAAAATTAGTTTCTTGGATCTGGATAAGCTCATCGATAAGCAGTCGGTCATTTCTTGTAAGTATATAATCAGTATAATGTTTAATGCAATAATAACACATGCAATGCTTAATGATAAATTGCTTGCCTAATTTTGAGTCAATTAGCAAACTCAAGTAGATAAATTATCTAAAAATAAAATAGCGAGTAAAGGTAATATTTACGAATTAGTCTTGTGAGTATAGATATTTTCAATTAGTATTCTCAATTAATCTCATGAAATAAATTTTAGCTAAAGAGCAGTTACAGAGATACATAATGTAAAAAACAATAAAGTCGCCAAAAGAAAATGTGATGATATGTACATCATTAAACATGAAATTATCAATAATTTTATGAAAGATAAAAAAAGTACATTCATAAAGATGTTTTGCATGACATATGCAAATTGAGTTTCAGACACCGGAAACTATAATCTCGCATGTTATGTTAGACGCTCGTGGCGAAAATCGGCCGATTACAGACACATACGTCATCGACGAAAGGTTATCAAGGCGGTGATAAGAACTGTCGACGAAGCTTCGCGAAGAAATGGACAACGAGAGGGTCGATTATAAAGCCGCCAAAGCCGACGGCCGCGTGACAAATAATCATCGCAAGGCATGTGATATCTGTACGCACGAGACTGCGGACAACAAAGACGCAAATTGCACTCACTTATCACAAAAACTCGATAAAAAGAGATTATACATCCTTAATATTTTTACATAACTTTCGTAAACACAATCTAGTATATTTTTTTCTTATCAATCATAATCATGAGCATAATTCGTTCGACAGGACTAAATTTTGTAAAAAGACTACGTCTATTTTTTTAAGAAATTTAATTACTATAAATATTGTTTATTGATGTTAACTGTGTGATAAATATACAGTTAATTAGTATATTAACATTTATTTGAGATAACCAATACTCTGAATTTTTTTTAAATTAATGATTTTGTTCGCCCAAATATTTTCGGCAATTTTGCTAAATTAACGTTGGATTGTAAACTAACTTGTCATTTAAATAAAGAGAAATATATCTATTTATTTGTCTGCATATCTCGCATTGTAGGAATTAAATTATCACCATGTCGTTCGAAAGTATTCAGATAATGAAAATAGAATGCAAAAAAGGAAGGAATTCTCTAGCGAGGTTACAGAGGACGAAGCAGAAGAAGAAGAACGGGAAATTGACGAAAATCGAAGCGAAGAGGAAGATGCAAAAATTCAGAAAGTAGATACAAACCAAGAAGTGAATAAAAATGAGCAGAAAACTGCGCAGATTGAACAGTGCGCGATTTGTCATGTTATCATCAACGACGCAAATCTCGGCGGAACCGTCGCCAACTCCGAACAGGATCCACACTGTTCCGAGGGCTATTTGTTATGTCAACGTTGTGTACGAAACTTTTCAATCCGATCAGGTCAATAAAATATTCATCATAACTACTAATATATGTAGGGATCTAAAAAAAGAAGTTTGAGATTTTCGGAAAATTTTTTGTACAACACATATTACATATATTTAACATATGTAATAATAGTCTTTTTAACTCGTAACATGATATATTTTTGTGATGCTAAAGAATCATATAAGGCATTAAGTTTTTTTATTATTACCTACTTTTAGAAGTTTTAAAATTTTCAACTATACAAAAAATGGCAATACTTAAACTTTGCATAAATATAGTATGACAATTAATCTATAGTAAAACAAAACTGTGAAAAATAAAATTATGGAACATAAAATTATTCTAAATCATTACACTATTTAAAAATTAGGAAAATATTTCACTAAAACCTATATATTCTAGTAGTGAAATAAAGTATTATATCTAATTAGATAGCTCTTATCTCTAATTAGATAGCTTTGCAATATTTATTTCTTCTGAGGTGAAAGAAATCAATATTCTAAAGTACAAAAAGTTTTAGAAAATCTAAGCACTTATAAATCTCTAAATAATGACTCAAGTGACGATAATTAATCAATCGGCATGTGCGATTAATTATCGTCATGCTTTCAATAAAAATTAAATATCGTATGAAATGAAAGACATATCCTTTAGTTGCGGAGCATTCTCAGCCTCGAAGATCACACACGAGTTTCTTCCAAGATAGAGACAGCGATCGCAACATACATTCGAAAACGTACGATCCGCATCGCAATCAGTGGGCTTACAATTTCGATAAGGCGATATCCAGCCAAAATAATAACGAAACGTTAGATTACGAATCGGATGCCGTCTCATACATTGATCGCGATCGAGGCAATCTGCGGCGAGAGGAGCAAGTGGAAAGTTGCGGGAAACAGTATCAACAGCAGCCTGGCTGTTGCAATCTAATGACAACGATAACAAGGAGAAATGGCACGGTGGATCGATATTCCTCCGAGATCAAGGTCAAAAGTCCCTCTTTGATCGATTGCTCCCGCAGACCCATACGTTGCCCACGTCTAGACTGCTCGGTGAACGTCGCCTTCTCGGCACTCACCCATCATTTCCTTTTCGATCATCCCGAAGTGCCCATCCTCAGTGTCGAACCCGGAGCCGAAAGCACACTCATCGTCAGCTATGGAGCTCTCTCCTGCAACTCCAGTCGATGTCTAGCTCTCTTACTGGTGTCCGGAAAACTCTCGTTAGTATAGTACCGTCGCTTAAACATTGCAGGTGCATTCGATATATATTTTTCTAATTCCTTATTTCCTAAAACAAGTGATCTCTTTTAATAAAAAAAAAAATATCGAATAAGAATTTGATTTACGATTGATTTAAAATTAAGAGAGAGAAATTTCTTAGATAAAACCGTATAATATTTGCAATTAATGTTATAAACGTGTCTAACTTAACTAATCGCAGAAATTTTTGTAACAATAAGAGATTCCTCAGCGAGGCTGTTCGGTAGCATTCAAATAAATCCTAAGTATCGGAATCGATTGCCTCTGCCGGTGTTAGCAGCGCGTCTACACAGCAGCCACAATTACGCGTGTCATGAGGAAATGCACGCCGGCGGAGAAGGCCAGTGCGAGAAGGACATGATCATTGCCTGGGTGGCGGGATTAGACATCGGCGACACAGCTGACAGACTTCGGTGCAGCATTCAGGTATTCGCCAAATCGATTTGTGTAATATAATACGAAAACGTACCAGTGCTTAAAGATGGATAATGACACTTGAATGGTTTAACAGGCTGTCGATAATATCGAGAATGGGGGATTTCGTTCGCTCACGTACACAGGCCCTGTGACGTCCCTGAGAGTCACCCAATGTCCACGTGACGTCTTTTTAGCTGGTGATTGTATAGTTCTCCACGAGGGATTAATCAGCCATATCACTTCCGGCTGTACCAGTCTCAATGTAAATGTTATTGTACATTAAACATGTGTTCTGTTAACACACGTCTTTGTTTCTGAAATAACTATTTAAAAAATGTAAGCCCATCCAATATAAATTGGGACCATACAGGAAAAATGGGCAAAGCGAATGGAAGATCTGAAAAAATTGCATCTTGTTCACGCAATAATCTCTCGTTTATTTCTTAAAAATATCATTCATTTTTTAGCCTAATTAGCTAAATTTATTTTTCCATTGCATCATCCGGACTAATAATTGATGTACATATTTAAATAAAAAATTAATTATCTCGCTCTTTGCACATACTTAGCACGACATACAATATATAAAAGGACGATACAAGACGATACAAGACAGTATTGCGAACTTACTTAAAAAAGTCAAGCGAATTTTTTTCTTCCCTAACAGTTCGAATTATAAGCTAGTCATGGCAGGGGGCCGCGCATACGCTTTAGGAATGAAACCGTACTTGCGGGTCTTGGGCGCGTAAGCCCAGAGCCAACCATCCACCGTTTGATTTCCCAGATCCGCATATATCCAATCGGCCCGTTTCACCGATAGATCGTCCGGCGCCTGTGCTTTGTAATCGTAAAGCACCACTAACTCCGTACCGGTCGTTTCGTCTCGAAAATCTCGCACTCCCTTTTGTAACGACTCACCTCCCGTACCTTTACCTGAAAAATCAACACTGTTAATAATTATAAAAGGTTGATAACAAATGTAGTCCTAGCTATTAAAAGTTACAGAACTCCATTGAACTCCTATCATTGACATATATAGAAACATATTCTAGAAAACTTTTCCAGAGATGATTTAACGGTTGAATGATGTAATAGTTTAACAAAGAGCTAACCTGGACTATGAGCATCTGTGGATGCTGTATTTGTAGAGACAGTGGTGGCCGTCGTAGTGGCTGTCGCATAAGAATGAAGAACGTGACCAGGATAAACGAAACCAGACGGTACAAAACCCTCATTGCCGTCGCAATGTCGGAGCACCCAAAACCAATCTGGATCGTCGCGATTCAACACGGTTACGAACTCGCCTCTCTCGACACTAACATCATTTTCGTCTCGTGCCACGAAGGTGTAAAGAACAATGTATCTTCCGGCTGATGGATCCTGTGGGACGCACGGTAGAATTTCTCGCTGATGAGTCAAACGAGCTTAAAAAATACTATACCTAATTTACAAGTGCCAATATTTTACTCAACCAATTAAAAATTTTTAATATCGGAAAGATTTTAATTAAATTTTAATCTTCCGAAATCAAAGTCAAAATCTGTGACACAGTTACTGATGCTGAGTCCGTGAGCTATTTAATTATATAGTATTTACAATATAATGTTATGTCTTTTATTCCTTGAAATTAATTAGTGTTTAATTTATTAATTAAAAAGCACTGATTAATTTTAAGAATTGAGAGATTTAGAATTCAGTGGATCCAATATAATAGATCCATCAGGTCTGGAATGTCAAGTGAAAATTCAGAAATATATTGAATTGGGAATAAGATGTTTTTATAGCATTCGGCTAATCAATTGATACCTTGAAGAAGGGGTGTACGTCCGGCTGAGACGATATAGTCTGTATAGAATTCTGGGACTGCGTGATGTTGGAGCGATTGACGTTGACATCCGCGGTAGTAATGTTATTTCGTGCGTAGCTCTCACAATCCGAAGCTGATCCGGTATCGGTCTGTTGCGTTTCCTGCAGGCGACCCGCACTAAGAAGATCACAGTCATTTTCATTGGATCGCGGCAACTTCTTCTTCACGTTGTTCAGGTTGGCCAGTGTCAATTCTGCCAGCTGCGATGTGTATGGTGCGCAATACGAATGTGGCACGAAACCTTCCATACGCGTGTCCGCTGCTATTACGTATACCCAATCGTTTTCTCTGTAAAGCACATTTACTACCTGAAACGTAAAGATTCCTTAATGCTATCTTTTTTTAACAAACATATAATTTCTTAATGTTTGTTTTGTATAATTTTTTATGCTAGCAAAAGAGGAGATAAAAAAGATTTAAAAACAATGAGGACTCTTGACAAATTAAAATAAAATTGAGTTAAAAGAAGTAGACATGCAGATCACCTATGTATTAGAAATTGCTACATATGGAATATAAATAGCATGCCGCTTGTAATATATAGATCTATCGGAGAACAACGCAATCAATCGCTAACCTGGCCTCTTTTGACTTGAAGTTCATCGTCCACGCAGGGAGTAAAGTCATGCACAATGACCATTTTACTGTCCGGAGAGAGTCCATTCTCTTTTTCAATACCAACTCTTACAAGCGTTTCAATACTAGCGCTTCCAGTTATCCGACCTGGAGGTAATGGCACTCTGGTACCCAGACCGAGTCCACTACCACCTGTCCCACAGTCTTTCTCCAAATTAAAGTTGTGTGTTCCGGCTATGCGAAATTGAAAATTTATCATAAATGTGAATGAATTTACACGGAATTAAAAAAAAAAATAAAAACTCGATACTTTTAAGAATTTTATAATTTTATACAATACTGTATAAATATATACATATATACACATTTTTTAATACAAAACAAAATTATTTTTGAAAGAAAGAGAAATTCCCAAAATTACAAGAAGAATCATTTTAACACGTATGTTTACAAGATATAATACAAAACTTATTTCACGATGAAAGTTACTTCTTGACAAGACACACTTTGAAAAAACGACAGTAACAATAATAATTCACTTTAAAATATGACGTTTATACGAGAAGATGATTTTGCATTTTCCAACGGAGAGAAAAATCGAAAGTTGTGCGTAATCGACGTATGAACTCGGCCCGGCTCGTTACACAGAGGCTACGGGGTGGAAGCTGCATAACCGGTCCCGAGCAACAGGTGATCGGGCCGAATGTGACAACTGGCCCTTGCGACCAAATTTGCCGTGCCCTCTCGATCTTCACATCTCTCTCTCCCTCTCATTTCCTCTCTCTTGCACTTTTTTCTATATAGGCTCGTGCCGTTTACTTACGTTTCTTCTTCTTTCCGCGACGTATGCGTACAGGGCACAGGAAAGCCATTCTGCGGTTCGTTCGCGGAGTCCGCACCGGAATCTTTCACATCTCCAGCGTGGCGACCACCCGCCTCCTGTGGAATGTACGGGCGATTTCTTGTCACGGCTGTATATGTGTGTGTGTGTGTGGTGCGCGCGCGCGCGCGCGCGTGTGTGTACGTATGTTACACTAAGAGAATGGGAGATTCACGCGGAAGGATGCGGTACCGAAGAGAGCGAATGTCTCGGGTTGAAATCTGGCCGCCGCGCAACCGGCGCGACCGCGATGGAACCGATCGAGACACACCTCCCGCAACGGCGAGCGGACGCGTTCTCCGTGTTTCCTCTCGTCCACCGTCGGGTTCTCACGGGTCCTCGGGGGCCCAGGCAGGCCCAGGACTCCGTGGCCGCGATTGTAAATTAATCTTGGACACAGCAGGTAGAGAGCGCTACGGGATGATGATACGTGGTTCCCGTTAAATTTTCATGATTCGAACGAGATCACTGCGATGCTATGCTTTCTGAGAAAACTTGCATCATAAACGAGTTAAAAATGTCTCCAGCAAACGAGAATGGATTAAAATGAAATGAATTGAAATTTTTTTCTATCCGAATGCGTATTTTAAATAGCGAATATTTTTTTTGGATGGTTTAATTGGATTCAATTGGATTCAATTAGATTCAATTGGATTGGAAAATTACATTTCCTATTCAAAATTTTGAATTGAACAGTATTCACAATGTATGTGTTGTGCACACAGAAAAAGCTAATATTATTTTTAGATTGAAAGACATAGAGATATGCTTCATGCAGTTCCTATAAATGAATAAAAATGCATTCAGGACTGAAAAGTTTTCATTTTAACATTCGTGAATCAATATTTCTGAAAATCTAAATCCGTTTCAATTCATTTCAATCCATTCTCGTTTGCTGGATCGTAATACTAAAAACATAACACATGTCCTTGTTATTAAAATAAACGTACATCATACAAAAAAATAATGATGAATATGTAATTAGCAAAAATAAAAATAGACTGATAATAATCCAATAAACAAGAATAGATTAAAATAGATTGAAATTTTTTCTATCCTTAATGCGTATTTTAAATAACGAATACTTTTTTTTGAATTTAATTGGATGCAATTGGATTGAAAAACTGCATTTCCTATTCAAAGTTTTGAATTGGACAGTATTCACAATATATGTTGTGTGTGTGTTGTGCACAGAAAAAGCTAATATTATTTTTAGATTGACAGGCATAGAGATATGCTCCATGCAATTTCTATAAATGAATAAAAATACATTCAGGATTGAAAAACATTCATTTTAGCATTCATGAATCAATATTTCTGAAAATCTGAATCCATTTCAATTCATTTCAATCCATTCTCGTTTGCTGGGAAGGAAATAATTTGTTTTATAGAAAGAATTTTATCTTTATATTTTTCTGAATGACTGCAACAAGTTTTTTTTCCTTTATTTTCTCTTTACTTTTCTTTTGTTCTATCACATAATTTGCATATATTTTGATACGAAAATACAAGCATATTTGTTAGATCCAAAGGGAACTGTCAACAGATATAAATAATAATAGATTTGAGTAAAAAGTGAATATTCTCTCTTTTAAATATTAGTTTGCGAACAAGAGGCAATTATATATCTTGGAATAGGATGAAAATTACAAAAGCGAGCAAATTTACTGTAATTTTCACCTTGTTTAAAGGTACAGAATTGATCCTCTGTTAATATAATCCATTAATATAATCATGCTGCTTTATTCACTTCGACGACACGATTTGTTGTATTTCTGATAGAATTCTATCATATAAATTTTGCCAAGTCCACACCCTTCTATCGAGAAAATTTATGGCACATCGAGCAAACGTTACAATCGTCATCTATAATATTTTTTGATAGACTGGACTGCTTTAATTTGATTTTTACTCGAAGAACCAAAAAGCGATGTTTGTATAGCATGTAAACAAATAAATATATGATATGTTATAACGCAATAATAATAATACAATAATTTTATTGATACATAACAAATAAAAACGAAGACATACAGCAATAGTATATAAAACGAAAGATATGCAATCAATGAGCGAGACATTAACAGTAATATATTGTCTAAAAACCTAATTTGATGTCTTTTTATTTTTAATTATGTTTTAAAATATCTCCATTTATGTAAATTTACCTTCTCTCTCTCTCTTTTTCAAATAATAAAACAAAAAAGTAATTAGACGAGGGAGATTGTTGATACATGTCTTCGAAGGTGCTCAGGAGCTTTGAAAAATTGGAGTTATCAGGAAAATATATCGCGCGAGAAGGTTACGAGAGATGGCAGAACCAAAATCCAATTCAAATTCCGCGCCCCATGTTCTCCAACCTAAATCTCAAAATTCGAATTAGCTCACTTTACCTCTTCCGAATTATAATTCCCTAGAGGGCGGGAGATTTGAATCGTGCTACCTTTCGTAACCTCCTAGCTGCTTCTGTTTTCCTGATAACTTCGACGATTTTTGGACGGCATCGAGAGGATGCCTTGTATGCTCGCGTCTGCGTCGGTATAATGCCTTCTTCATTCCATTTCATTCTATCAACGAAGCTGAAACAGCATCTTTGTCGAGAGCCATGTGTCTGATATGTGTGTTTTCATCTCTTGCTTAACTTCTTCCTTGATTGGATAAATAAAGAGAAAATTTTTATAAATACAAATATTATACTTTAAAGCGTATAATTTGAAATAAAATCATTATAATACAAATGATAAATAAGATTTTATAGAAAAAATAATTTTGATATAAAAATCGTTCTTTTTAAGGCCATAAGTCTGTTCACGTTGCATGCACTTTTGTACACTCAGCATCTTTTTCTTTCCTTTCAAATATATATCTATCTCATTTTAAGTTCAAAAATTTTGAAGGATTTCAAGTAACGCGAACAGGCCTAATATATGAAGCATTTCTTTATCTCAATATAACAATTAAATATGTATAAATGTATAATAAAAAGAAATAAAATATATAATAAATATAGAAAACAATAATTATCTTCCTTCAAATAAATTTTTTGTTTAATGACAAAAAATATTAATATAAATTCGCTATCTTATCAAATAATATATTGGGTCATCTAAAAAGTATCCGTGTTGATGGTCAACACATCTAGTGACAAAAAACCGCGGATACTTTTTAGACGACCCAATATATATAAATGATATAATACATAGAAAAATCCGAGTTTCGTTTTCATTGAACTAAAGTGCAGTAATGCGGAGAAAATGTGGTAAACGACAGAGTGAGACGTATGCAGATCTTGCTCGAAACTTGCTTTTATTGTATTCAATTAATATAAACGACGGTGGTATATTCGTTCTTGCCTATATATATAACAGAGCTCTTCTGACTTATGCTTAACAATTGCGGGTATTACTTGGTTTTTCATCTCTTTCTGGAAAATATTCGTATATATATGTACAGTTATGTCGTAATTGTGCCGAATATTTAGTCATTAGATTTGCGGATCGACTACTTAGGTATCATTAACGTTAACTTCGGTTAATATGAGACCGTAGAAATGCTTCTATATATACTACTCGTATGCTTCAGGCGTACAGAAATCGCGAGATTCTAACGAAAGATTGTTTGTATTATGTGTTCGTGTGTATACAGGATAACTCTTAAGTATTCTAAAAGAGTTTAAGGAGTCATTTCTCACTTTAATTCTAAACAAAAGCTTCATATGCCTAAAACAGTTTAGTTTCAAAGAAACAAGGTGTTAAAGTTAAAGGAAAAATTTCGAAAAATACTCAAATTATTTTCATGTCCTTGATACATACACAATGTTTCAAAATAATATCGAAACAATTTTGAAAAACATAATTTTTTTTCTTCAACTTTGTCACCCTTTAACTTTTAAACTAAAACATTTTGGACATATAAAGTTTTCATTTTGAATTAATGTGAGAAATTACTCCTTAAAATATTTTAAAATCTCTTTACTTAAGAACCACCTTGTATATGTATGTCCGTAAGCGTATGTGTATGTGTAAAATGTGTAATATGTATGGCTGTGAAATAGGTACAAAATCGATTCGGTACAAAATCGTCCCTATTTTTTTTTAATAATACAGCGCAACTACATATCCACGGCGAAGATGAAACTTCGAGAACGAGCGGGCCGAGCTCTTATAAAATGGAGTTCCACTGTATTATCGGGGTAAATTTATCGCAGTGCAGATACGATCACGGTAGATAAGATCACGTATAAGCCGCGAAAGAGAGCCGGAGCGCTCATCGTCGCTAATTTATTAGATGCCATCGCGATTCTTGTAATCGCGAGGGAGTAGAACACTTAAAGAGGAGCGATCGATCGATTTCTCTTCGTTTCTTCTTCTTCTACTCTCTCTCCCTCTCCGTGGGAGGAGATTTACAAAATTCGAGAGAACAGGAGGTCAGACTTTGTACTTTCGTATTGCACTTTGTTGTGTGTAGTTCAATGACACGTTGGAGTTCTTAAGAATTATAAATCCTAGCGCACAATTGCGAGATATTTTTTTATTCTAATGCTCGACATAGTTCTTTGCGGATCGACCAAATAAATAAATATATATATATATATATATATATATATATTGAGAAAATAAACTATACTATACTGCATATACAAAAAGATCTTGTTAGCTTTCCTTCTTTCCTCTTGGAGCTCGCGCGACGCGTTCTCAACGCATTAAATAATTTTCGTTATTTCTATCATTAAATAAATTCCCGATAACAATATCAGACAATAGTGTCTCGTACCCAAACGACACAAAAATTGTCTAGACGACGTCATAAAAAGATGGCTAAATAACATCAAAAATTTCGAATGTCTACAAAGTGTCTAATCAACGTCTCCAAAATTTAGGACGTTTCTCTAATAAAGAATATCTAAAAGATGTCTAAAAGGCGCCGAAAATTTTTAAACACCTGAAAGACGGTATCTAAACGATATCTAAAAAAATTTAGGACACCTAAATCTAAACGACGCTTTAAAAAATTTGAGACACCCAGGAAATGCTTGAACGCTGTCTCAAAGATCCAAAAACGTTTGGAAAATATCTAAGTGACATTTGAAAAAATCTTTCGAGAGGACGTTTTCCGCAGCGTCACTCGGACATTTGTGAAGTCTGGGTAATTGTAATCAGCTCGCGCAGATATGGGATTGCTTTTCGAGCTGAACGCAGAATGCAGAGATTTCGGGTCGTCGCGCATTACGTGACATTACAGATTATATCGCCGATTATAGGTCACTATTTGTCGATCGCTATTGGAATTTCCGCTAAGTTGCAGTTTAGATACGGCGGCGCGTCACGGAGCAAAGTCCTCGTCTTCACGCTACACAACGATATCCGCATCAGCCCGTTTATTTTGTTATCGCATAAACGCTTATATACGCCTTATCATCTATTCAAATAGCTTATTTTCCTCCTCGACGTGCGCGTACGCGTGTACGTGCACACGTTTTCTGTATCGAACGGGATGCGCGCGATCTCGCCTTTATGATTCTCTTGTTTTCGCCAATAAGACAAAAATAGAACAACACGGACATGTATATATGTATGTATGTACATACGTCGGGCGCGGGTGCCCATGTACATGCTGTTACATTCGACGATAATGATATCACTGATAACACGTGCGTCATCGGCGCCCAGATTCGACGAAAATCCGTGCGATTTCGACGAATGTATTCGGGAGAGATGAGGTTTTTCTAATCGAAAAACTATCCAGCGAGATAGATACCCAGACAATGTTATAAGTCTAAAATGTGAAGATAAAATATGTCTTAAAGACGTTTTAAAAATTGCTTTATAGACGTCTTTTTAATAATATGATGTCTTGAAACAATCTTTAAGACGTCTTCGAGACGTCTTATGTCCACATTTCGCACATGATATTGTCTTCGGTATCAGCGAAGTATGCACAACAATGCACGCACACGTGTAGGTCATATCAGCCTAGCCATTTACAATTCGTGTTTCGAAAAGTCAAACTAAACATATAATAACAACAGAGATAATATTAGCGAAGCGCACGATAAAAATCACTTCCGACGTCTGCACCCGAGAACTCGCTGCCTGGTTCAACGGGCGTCAGCAGTGCTTCGATACACACGACATGCGTGTTTGTGTGTCATAATTATATTATACAAGCACGGACACAACTTCTCGACTATCGCACGCATGACGTGATCCAATTAATTAATATATCCTCTGTCTTCCCTTCTCCGTGGTGGAATCGGGCATCATATGTACTCTCCATTCTTTTTAGTAATTTGTTAATATATTTCCGTCATGAAAAAAATGAAAATACATCGTCCCTGTAAAAGTGAAATACATTTTTTTTTTTAAGTCATGGCAGTTTACACGATTCGTCGAAAACTGAAATTTGTCTTTTTCCCTTTTTGTTTATACACTGACTTGAAACGTTATTCGAAACCGAGCTGTATTATATAATTTATTTAGGTATTACGAATTATATCTTTTATTTTTTTTTTTACGTCCTAGATAACTCTACGATAAACTGAGTGTGTGTATGTATGTATGTGTATGAAAAACATAGACTATTACATTCTTTTATACCTTAGGTGGGATGCTCTTACCTTACATACTGTAACATTACACACAATGTAACGTATCTTATGTATATTGACCGAATGTTATACAGGGCATATATTTATATATATATATCATAATGAATGTATTCTATTCTACATCGTCGATTACCTCATACATCGTTCAGCTTCATATTAAAACAGATTGCTTTGAAAATCTAACATTTACTTCGTCCAAATACGCCGAAATCGAGTATCCGCGCGGTGAGTTCATTTCCTTTTCTTTCTCTCTTTCTCTTTTCTATGAGCGTAGAAATGTCAATTTTTACCTGCGTTTTTTCCCTTTTTTTTCCCCCTTCCGATGCAAGAATTACTGGCACTGTAGCTATATTTAAAAAACAAGAGGAAAAGAGATAAAGAGAAAAGACAAGTGTATGTACGATAAGAGATCTTCGAAGCAGTCTCGGCATGTGTATATGTACGCGTGTATATTTTCGATACACAATCATGTATATTTAATAATCATCATGTTTTGCTACACGATGGAAATATAATGCAAGTGTATACGGTTTACGTTGTCGTCGTAACTATCATATCGCTGACCGCAGGGATGTGTAGGCACAAACGTGCTCATTATACAATCTCCCGTGTCAATTTCTTGCACACGTAACGCAGGTACACATTTCGGAAAAAAAACTTCAGTCAGTACAAAATCAAGATTACACTTTTAAGATGGATATGGACCGAGCGAACGAACAACAAACGAGAAAATGTGAGGATAAATTTTTTCAAAATTTTCTTTGATGTGCCGTCTTACTTTAATCAGTCCGAACGCGAAGCCAAACGTTAACAAACCATTTTGTTTGCATTCTCTATGATGAATATCTTTGAAACTTTAACAGAGAAAGTTTATCTTTGTTGATCGCTCGCTCGTGTGCATCCACTTTTACAAATACATTCAAGTGATAGTCTAATTTAAAACGAAGATTGTTATATCATGTGTCACTGGGAACTCCGTCATGTACATTTCGGCGTAAAAATATTCAGACGTCGAAATAAAGGGTAGTATAGTGAAAGAGAACAAAAAATGAGGGATAAAAGATAAAAACATTTCTATCATGCATTTCTCGATTGTACGTGTAATAAATGACAACAGAGTTCATAATAAAAACTTACCCTCTTGCGTATGTATATCTCTCGTATATATATGTATTTCTTTTCTGTATCTACATCCTCTTTACACGTGCATATAATATCTTGCTTGATCATGCTTCAATATATATATATACATATATATATATATATATATATGTATATATATATATATATATATACTTCATATGAATATATTAAAAAAAAAATCTATTTCTCCCTTCATATTGTGGCATATAATAATTTGATACACGGACATTCTCGTATATAT
>NW_011627125.1:1358902-1415091 GCF_000204515.1 Acromyrmex echinatior | reverse complement strand
GACAAATTATGTCTAATTAATGTAATTTAACACTCGGTCTCTGCTAAAAATTTGAGAGATGCACGGAAATCGCGGTCAAAGTTGATAATGTCTTCCTCCCTAAGATATTTTCTCTTTAGGTAATTTTTCGATGTTGACAAAACTGGAAACGTTCTGAGAACAACCAACATTTTCTGTGTATCTCCCATTCTCTCTCTCTCTCTCTCTCTCTCTCTCTCTCTCTCTCGCTCTCACAGTAGGACCATTTCATATATATATACATATATATATATATTAAATACAACTAAAATGATATGTATCAACAATAATATATGTACAAAATAAATATAAATATATATTTATATATATATATATTAAAGAGATGGATTCCCCAGCTGCGAATCTTCGTAAAAAAATAGCATATATTAATAACAAAACATTGTATTCAACAGAAATTATATACAGTACGTGTCTACACGTACGATTCGATCAATAAAATTCTCGTTTCATTTTTAGATACAATTTCGAAAAAGAAGCATATACATTTAAAAAAAAATATTTAGAATAATTTTGAAAAAAAAAAAAGAAAACAACATGACTATACTTATGAATTATTGTCGATCCATAAGTAATCTATGTAGAAATCACTTCTTTTATGTTGTCGATAAATAAAACGATTCGATAATCACGTAAATGATTGGAAATTTAAGAAATCGAATACGTTATTATCAACAACTGATTCGTGTTATGGTCCTACTGTATATGTACCAAATAAATAATTTTTAAGAACGCAAATTTTTTTCTTCCCCCCTTTTTTATTGACGTGATTAGGCTTGGACCGAGCTTTTTCATGAAATAAAAAAGTAGATCCCACTTATACGCGTTAATCACAAGATTTTACTTGTAGCGATTCGGTTTTTTGGAACGTGTATATAACGTTCTGGGCATTACAATGTAATACGAGCTGCTGGAACACACCCAGGTTTATGCTTACAGCATACCTAGAATAACAATATAGCACCTAGGTTTTTTGTACTTTAGCAATTATTTCGTCATGATACTGTAATTAATTATAAACATACACTTATGATGCCACAATGTATTTACATTATGCGAGCATGACTACCAAGATGTGAATGGGAAGCAATCTAAATTCATTCGCACTAGAAGTCGCTTTCTATCTCTCATACGCTTATGCATTCTTTCTTATTACTCATATATTCAAGGATCAAAATTATATAGTAAAAATCTTACTTTACATCCCGTATATATTTAATATATACGAAATGTATCTCATCGTAATACCCATTAGATGTAATCGTTTTATTGGCGCGGTATAATCCATTAAATCTACCTTCTATCGATATAATACAATATCTACATTCGATTTTAATAAAAAAATCGATCGATATAAGTATACTTGACGTGGCTGTCCAACTCGTGGCATCGGTTTGCCACATCTCCCACCGGGAGTATCACTCTTTCGAAATCCGGTAAGAACACCGCCTGAGAGACGAATTATTAACGGAGCAATACGTTTATCTTCGCGGTTCTATAGACTCAAAAAGCCGAAATTCATTTCGGAAAAATACGCGTTATCATTTTTCGTTATCCGCGAAATACTAAAATGCAGATAGGAAGTGGACGTATCGCGCGTAGCTATCGACAAACATGGAAGGCAAGCTATCTTCGCTGACAGTGATCGGTCGGTCGGTTCGAATTTCGCGAGACACGAGTATGAAGCGCGAGGACTCTATCAGCCTGATGTTTTGAGTTGGATGCAGCACGTGTTTTACTTATCTAGTAAAAACTCCGAATTATCTGCGATAACGTTTAAAGGCTTGTCGCGTATCACATAAATCTAGACAGTTTATCGTTTAGTTTAGAATCGTAAATATATGTATATATGTATATATGTATATATGTACCTAACATACTAAACTCAGTGCACGCTTATTCGGCCAACGGATGAGCGTCGTCGCGGTAATCGCTGAGCAGTTGTGAGTGTGTGTGTGTGTTAAATAACTTCCGCGTTATCCTAATCACTGATCTGACTCGTTATTAGTCGTCAGCACAGTGACGGGCTCAGACTCTTTATTGTTCGATGGTAAACTCGTAGCGTCGGTCTCCTCGTTGTCACCCTCGGTGCTGTCAGCTGCGCTAGAACGCGGTGCCGTCGCTGTTGTTGCCGTTGCGTCGTCCTTCTTGTCCTGATCATCACTCTTATCGTTGGCGACGACGACGGGGGACTGTTGCTGTTGTTGTAATTTCTGCATGTGCAACTGACTGCGTAATTTAGTGATTTCGCGAGCGTCCGATCGTCGATGACGTCGCAGCTGCGCGTTCTCCAACGCCACGCGACGTGCCAGCTCTATCACGTCCTGTGGCACGTCCAGGGCCCTTAGACGTTCCTCGAGATCCGCCGCCGCGGTGCCGTCCGTGTCGGAATCGCTTTCCGATGGCGAGGAGGTACCGACTTCAGAACAGGTCGCCAGTGGTGTAGGTTCCACGCTCACGGTGGATGACGTCACTGCTGCACTGCTCTCCTCTTCCTCACCTTCCTTCTCCTTCTTTTCTTTTGGCGGCGCCGCCTCCTTCTGATTTTCCTCGGAAACGTAGTACAGAGGATAAGAATCGATCGCCGGCGCTTGACTTGGCGACGTTTTCTCCGTTTTAACATTGACGGACAATAACTCCTGTTTCTCACACGTGGGACTCGAGGAGTGGTGATTGTGACGGCGATGCTCGTGATGATGCCGTCGTTGCTGATGAACAGACGAAGGTGGCGGTATCTGACCTATCTGTGCGGGTGCCGGTATAGGCGCCAGTGCCACATTAGGTTGGAAATGCGGCTCGAAACGCTCACACTCCGAAAGCGGAATGACTCGCTCCGGATGTTGCAATACAGGTGGACCTCGACTCAGATATGCAGGCACCAACGATGAACTGTTGACAAAGGCGATCCTCATCTCAACTGTCGCCTCTGTGCATGACTCTGACAAAATATAACGTAAACAATACTTACTTGTCCCTGTGCTTGCAATTGCCGGTAGCATTCCAAGGCTGAAAGGCTGCACCTCTGGCAGCGAGCTCGAAAACCGCCCATTGCATCTGCAAGTACGAATCAGTGGCAATTTGGGATACAGGATGGTACATTGCCAGTCCATTGCCATTGTAGATTCCAGTGCAATCGTCCTTTCCTATTTCCTTCTTTGTGCGTTTGACCAATCTCTCGTGCTCATGTCTCAGCTAAAAACAAATTATTTGAACTTGTATACTTTTTCAGATATATTAAGATCAAGTGACGTTAGACTTAATTTTATATACCATTTTAATAACACATTTGGAATGTTAAAATTACATTTTTATTTTTAAAGACAAAACGTAAGTGACAATACCTCTAGCTTTCGCTTGGAATTTAGCACAAGATGCCTCTCTTTCAGCTCCCGAAAAAGAATGAGCGATTTGTTGTAGTGTTGCTGATCACGAGAGAGCAAAAGATACGACCGCCAGTTGGCGGAATCGAAACCCCAATGGCAAGTGCGATTCTCCAGAGATCTGTGAGCATGTCTCACAAAGCGTTGAGGAGAGAATTGGTAGCCACACTCCAGACACTCAATGCACACTGAATCGTCCGTCTCGAACAGTTTCGCATCGAAGATACCCTTGCACTTGCCAAAACATTCATGGTACACTTTAAACTTAACAATCGCCTCTTCCTCCTCCTCCTTCTTACACGTTTTCTTATCAAGACAGTCCTGTGCTGGTCCGATCTGAGAAGGATCGCAGGATTCTGTCCGTAACAGCAAAGCACTGACGAGCCTTTCGGCATCGGTCTGGGTGATGAGACCACAGGACGGCGCGTTGCGCGGCAGAATGCCGGAATGCTTGAGCTCCTCGAGCTGATCCCGGGTGCAGCGTGAACAGTAAATTTGCAGCTCGTCGCACACCTGATTGATTTGCTGCAGGGAGAAGTCCTGCAGCACCGTATTCAGTATCTGCGGCAGACATAATCTTCTCTCACCACCCACTACGAAGCACGAGATCCTCTCACCCTCGAGGATCGTCTCGCATCTCTCGGAGCAGCTCTGATCAGGTGCTGTGAGTATCGGTATCTGAAACTCAAGCTCGCGCTTTTCGCACACGACTTTCGGACGATCCACCACCGCGGGACGATCCTCATCCGAGTCCTCCAACGAGCGGGGTGCCTTCGGGGTGTTGACGGGCGTCAACGTGCGTCCCGACGTCTCGCGAATCTCCTTCTCAATTACGTCCTTTGACGGTTGCGACTCCACGGACGATTCCAGGCCACAGTTGACTGCCGGACGACTGACAGCGGGTGGCGAGAAGCACGACTGTTGTTCGTGCAACAGGGCTTTACAATCCATGCCCAGCAGAGCCGAGCTGGGACCTTGTAGGCTCTTGATGGCTGACAGCTGATAGGTCTTGAGGACGGTCTTCAATTGCGGACTATACGACTGGCCAGCGGCGGTGCTGCCTGGCAATAGTGTCTCCATTGTGCACGCGTATTCAACAAGCGTACCCTCCGGAGGAAAATAGACAACCAAGATTCGGAGTACAAGCGCAATCACCGCCACTTCAACGTATGCAGTCCAACGTTGAACAGCGGTGAATCTCAGTGCACTCGATATCGCTTTATATACATGCAACTGATGTACACAATATATTATACTTTGACCGTCCACCAGTTTATTTATGTCGCGAATGACGGAGCAGCGGGACCGGGCACTAGCACGACAACTGGCGCGACAACTCGGCTTCCTCGCGATTCCACTTCCATGTTACTCGGGCCCAGCGCGTCGTCGTCGTCGTCGTCATCGTCGTCGTCGTCGTCGTCGTCGTCGTCGTCGTCGTCGTCGTCGTCGTCGTCGTCGTCGTCGTCGTCGTCGTCGTCGTCGTCGTCGTCGTCGTCGTCGTCGTCGTCGTCGTCGTCGTCGTCGTTGTCATCGTCGTCGTGGTCATCATAGTAGTGCGGCCTCTACTGCATTCCTCGCGTGTTCTGCCATGAGACAGACACGAGTTCATCCTCTCGGAACGGGGTTTCCTAACCCGCGCTCTACGAGGCCTTCCTCGGTCGCTCTTCTCTCTCTTTCTCTCTTTTTCTCGCACACACGTACTCTCTCTCCGCTCTCGTCCGGTACGAGTGACGAGAGGCCGAGTTACACGCGTATAATCCGTTCGCGCGTCCTTCCTTCCTTCCTATGTCCGCCCCTCCCGCCGTTGCATTACGCGTCGCCGATGAAGACAACGATGAGACTACCGCCGCGACCCGCGATCCCGCGTTGCCACCACTTCCACATACAACATGATAAAGCCTGTCGCTCGTCGTCCTCTTTGTCTGCGATCCTCTCTCTCTCTTTCTTCCTCGCGCGTGCTTTTGCGAAGATCGTACGCAGCGAGCGCCGTCCTCCGAACGAACGAACGAACGAACGAACGAGAGAACCTGCTCCTCTCCGACCTCCGCGAGCGAGTTCCCTCCGATTCTGTCGCGAACTCTCTTCTTGTTCTCTCTGCTACTGCCCTCTTCCTCCTTCACCTCGTTGTCGTCTTCTTTTTCTTCTTCTTCTTCTTCTTCTTCTCTACCACCACCGCCTCCTCTTACGGCGGCGACGGCGGTTTTCAACGCGACGTTCTCTCGCAGCCGCAAAGTCGATGCGCGACGAAAGCAGCACGGTCACACGAATACACGACGGGCCAACGATCCATAGCAGAGTCTTACCTTACAGTCTTATCGAACGCAATCTACGGACAATGAGAAATGGCACATGATTTATATATATATACACACACACACATATATATATAAGTATGCGCTGTCTATTTATTTTTCACGTCCAACTATCGTCACTATACACGCGAACGTTTTTTCTATTTATCATCTCTCTCTCGATCCGTCAATCGAGCACGGCGCACTGATGTCGCGGACAGTGCATGTTATCAGTGTCCGCGTCCTCGTCGACGACGTTCCCCGCCGAGCGCGCCAACGCGAGCTTCCTCCTCCTAGCTTCTCCACCACCTCGTTCTTCTCTTCCTCCTCCTCCTCCTCCTCCTCCTCCTTCTCCTCCTCGTCGTCGTCGTCGCTGTCGCTACTGGCGTCGCCGACGATCGCTATCGGGACGTCGCGCCACCGCGCGCGCCAACAACAACGAGGATGTCGGCGATGATACGTCCGGCGAAAATATTATCGCATCACTGGAGCACGACCACCAGCATGGCTAGCATCGTCAGACGAGCGATTTACTCGTCGGCACGTCGCGACGCAATGGCGTATCGATTCTGCTGACGACGGCGACGACGACGGCGACGGCGGCGGTGGCGATGTGGTGGTGGTAGTGGTGGTGGTGGTGGTGGTGATGGTGGTAGCGATGGTGGTGGTGGAGCACGCACCGTATGATTGCGAACAAGACAACGACGGATAGCGGTCACTCGCGGCGACCGGAGCACGCATATTTCTTACCGCGCCGCGAGAGAGGCTGATTGCAACGATGATTCCAATCCCGAGCGACGTGGAAACACCGATGGACCATCCGTTGATGCGAGAGCGCACGCACGAGCTGCGATGCGAATATTTTTCTGTCTTTCCCTCTCACTCCCACTACATTCTCTGTTTCTCTCGTTCTATGCACAGACGCTAACGAGACAACGGCAGACTCAGCGATATATACGCACGTTTTTTTTTTCCCGTACGCACCTCCTCGCCCGCCGCGCTTTCATGGACGACGACCGTGTAGATGCTCCGTCTCCTCGTCCTCTCTCTCTCTCTCTCTCTCGCTCTTACTCCGCGAAGTCTTTTTTGCCTTCACGCGCGAGCGGAGGGAACCTTCTCCTTCTCGCTTTTTTGCTCTTCCTCCTTTTCTCTCTTTCTCTGTCTGTCTGTCTGTCTGTCTGTTTCTCCCTGGCGATGTCCGCGCCTGTAGTCTGTACATATGCGCGCGCGACCGCGTAAACACGAGGCGAGAGTCGGAGACGGCGGAGCCCTTGAGAGAGCGAGACTGTCTCCTCTCATGCACACATATGCACAGAATAACATACACGCGTGCACGCATACACTCTCTCTCGCTTCCCGTCTGTGTGCGCACGCACGCGTATACGTGTACGTCGAGTTTTCTCAGTGTGGGTTTTCAACCGGCTCAATGTACCGCGTGGCGAGAAAATAAGGACTTTGTCCACTGGTGTTTACTTACAATATGATACTCTTTTCAAATTTCTTTGCATCTTTTTGATTCAACAGCTTTTTGCATTTAACATAAAAGCTGCTTTGCCACTGCCATAGGATATTTTTTAATATAATAAATTTATGTTTACACTCAGATCCAGTGAATAATTAATTATATTAAAGAATCTTATCGTCTTATAAATATTATTTATCCATCAACAATAGCGGAAATTCATACAAACATTTTACTCTTATTTAATTTATTCTTGAAGTTATATAAAAACTATTTTTATTTCAAAGAATCTTGTAATTGTTATAAAGCTACTTTTTCTGACGAATCGCAATCAAAATGTCTTAAGTCCGATTGTACAACATTACTTCGATTTTAAGCGAAATTTAAAACTCTTTTTGTCTCTGTCTCTTTTTCGGCTTTAAAACAGAGGACATAGAAATTAGTATTCTCTGAACGATTTCCCTTGGAAATCTGTGGTATATGGAAATATAGTTCATCTCCGATTGTGCTTACGAGAAAAGAATTTTTTCCGAATTCCTTTTCATTTTTAAATCCTCACTTTTAGAATCCTACGTTTAATAACGTTTTTCATTAGCAGAACTAGTGCGCACTCAGTGCATATTAAAACTGTTGTACATTCTCTATTCTAATCTAAATTTAATCTAAACAATTCTAATCTAAAAATGAAATATCTCAATTGATAAAATGTCCAATGTGTATTTTATCAAATAGTACAATGAAATGTATTGAATATTTCGCGGTTTAATTCATTTCTATGTTTTTATTAAACGTACATCTTTATGTCGATTTGTGTACAACGGTTTTAAAGCGCACTAGTTCTGTCAATGAAAAACGCTGACTTTCCAGTCACCCGGTACATGCACGCGCGCGTTTCTGCACGCACGCCTCGGTGTGCGTGCCGCGAGCTCCGCTCGGTCGCGCACACGCGTTCGCTCGGTGGTAAAGAATCACCGTAAACTCCGCATGCCTGTCTCGTTCCCCTCTACGAGCATCGCGGCCGTCGCCACCGCCGCCGCCGCCGCCGCGGCGACGACGACGACGACGTCGGCCACTCCTCCCTTTCTCCCCCCCCTTCTCGCGACAACCGGCCACCTACTGCGCACCACCGCGCCTGTCGCGAACAGTGCTGGAGCAAGAAACCAACAGTCTCATGTCACTACATTAATTGTCATGCAGAATCTATGGAAAATGCTCATATTATTCTATTCTATTTTCGAATTACCGGAATTCCTTGCAATCTTAGTTGTTGCATCTTGGTTTTTGCAAACGTTTTAACTCCTTATGCTTTGTTTCTATAGCTATAACTTGTGGCTGTGGTATTTAGAAGGAAGAAGTCTGCTCGGAGCACTTGGGATAATACAGTATTGTGATTTATTGTCTTTCAGACTCCGCTCAGTCCAGGACAAGGATGTAGGAACAGAATGCAGATAAGGATGATGTACGAACTTTCAGGACACAATAAACCAAGAAGTTTCATCGAAGCCACGACGTACTGACATCTAAAAATATGATATACAGTAAAAGAAAGCAGAGACAAAATTACGGAAGAATAGCGTTTTACTCTTTTATCAAGGGACCCACGATATACGAATTTCTTTTGTCTCCATTCATCTCACGGTCCTGGCCACACATCCCTGCGTCCCCTGGTCCCCTGGTTCCCTCGTCGCGTCGCGTCGGCCGAGGAGAGCAGGTGTGTGCGCGTCATACGCGTGTGTAGAGAGTGTATACGGTGTATACACGCTGCACAATCCGCATACACGTGCAATGCGACGTAGGCCGCAACGCGCATAGCTCGGTTACGACGCGCGGTCGGCGGCACGTGTCTGTGTGAATCGAACGCCGACAGCCGTCTAGTCATGTGACCTTCCCGTCAAAATAGCCTGCGTACCTCCCCGCGCGTTACGCACACAATCACACGGTTGACGGCGGCGGCATGCTGCACACGCATCCACAAGCGACGACGTGGAGGCGCGGCCGCGGCCGCGGTGTGCGCGCTCTTTGCTATCGTTGCCATCTTGTGTTCATTGTCAGGGACGGCACGAGGCTCCGGTTGTTGACAATAACGATAACGCGTTCCCATCTTCCGGAGAGCAACCCATTCCGTTCTTATCGCCTTGTGAAAATGGGAAAGATCGTTAACTAAATTCCGAGAATATTATTTAGAAACTCAGAGGCGCTCTTCGACGTCTTCTGGAAATGTTAAAACATAGAATATAATTAAATGATAAGACAACAGAAATAACTTTATCAAGTAATTAAGTTGTTAAAATAGACGAATGCGGATTCATGATTTTAACATATGTCTATCGAATAGTAAATAGTATGCAAAATAGAATAAATATTGTATGTCCATTTATTATTCCTGCTCGGAATTTTAAAAACTTAGTCAAATGTAAATCATAGAATATAATTTGTACAGAATAGCTTTATCATACATTATAACTTATAAAAAAGTCTATTATTTTTGTATTACTTAATTTCTATATCTGTTTTATTTGTCCTTTTTCAATGTCTTGCCTTTCTTTTTCTTGCTGGGCACTTTTTTAGTTTTCTCTTCCTTTTTGTCTCTCGATTTCGATTTATTTTCTTTTCGTTTTTGCAGCACTTTCTTTTTCTTCTTCTTTGCCGGAACTTCATCCTCTGACGATGATGAAGAAGAATCGGTTGTCGTCGAACTAGACGAGCTGGAACTGGATGACGAACTGCTAGACTCGTCAGAGCTCGAGGGTTCTTCTTCCTTGGTAATTAATGCCGGCACAGCAATTGGCTTCGGATGGGACTTTAAATGTTCTCTCAAATCGTCTGTCAAACCACCCAAACCGATCGACGTAAAGAAGTTGATCGCGAAACGCGTGTTTTTTGGATCATCTCTGGGGAACAGTCCTTCAAACACCTCCTGCAACGTTACGTCTTTAACCCGTTCGTTCAACTTTGCCAGACCCATGTACTCGGAGAGCTCCTGAAACAAGATCTTGATAAATATTCTGTTGGAACTCGTGGTGTCTTCTTCGTTCAGTTTTATACATGAAAGTACGCTCCACGATATGGAATCTGTAAACAATAAATGCGCGAAGAATTTCGATACATTCCGCAACTTGTTCGTGTCGAGGCGGTGTATCGTGTGGTAAGAATCTTTGAAAATTTGCTCGAAAGGCGTCACATATATTTTATTAATGGCGCAAAACCGACCGGCCAGAAGGCCGAAGAACTTCTCGTACGTCCGCATTTCCGCACAACAGTCTAAAAACATATGACATAGTTCGATCTCCTGTCCAGGTTTCAGTTGCATTTTCATCAATTTATGCGCACACTCCTCGAAATCGAGCGAAGAGTGTATAGTCAGATATATAGTCCGTCGAAGTGCGGTCAGATTTGTTTCCGTATTATCGAGGATTACTCCTTCTTTTCCCTCCGTTTGTTCCGTGCTGCTGTCATTATCCGAGCTTTCCTCTTCCCCATCTTCATCGTCGCCTTCCGAATCACTGACGTCCGAGCCAAGAATTTCTTTACACAATTGCTTGTACTTCTCTTCGGAGGCAAGATAGTCGGTGTCAAACTTGAACACATTTAATATATCTTGCGCTTCCATCTCGTCGTCCAATCTTATTAAATGAGTGATTTGATGTTCCTCCTCCACGAGATCCAGTTCTTCAGGTACAGCCTCGTGATCCTTAAATCCATCCTTCCTGATCTGGAACATAACTTCTATCATATACTGGACTCGCTTATCCAATTGTCCCTCGTGCAGTATGTTTCTCAACATTTCAAAGATAGCCTCGATACCCCTTCGCGAAACCTCTGTCAGTTTCATACCACATTCCTTCAAAAACGCAATAGCTACTTCGACGGAATCGTCAGTTGGCGTTTCCAGCAGTAGAGTCAAGATTTCCAAAGCGATAATCTCATAAGCCACACGCTGGTTAACCAAATGTGCTATAAAAGTTCCTGAAGAAATGCACAAAGGTTTATCGTTCCTTTTGAATCCACGTTTGAATTGCAGAACAAGCCGCTTCAGCACCAGCTCGCCTATGTTAGGAAACTTGGAATTGATTATAGATGTCAGTGCCGCGTAAACTGGAGTGAATGTTGGAGACGCAGCTTGTGCCTGAATAATAGACCGTGCTAACAGACCTCTACCTCGGACAATATTCTCGCGCAGCAACTCTCGCGTTATGATCCCGATGTTGCTGGTATTCACTTTATTGATGTATCCGTGAATAGATTTCTTCAACGCTTCCCAGGCAATACGTTGGTAAGCGGCTCCTGACTTGTCAGTGATCTCTGCTTGGAGCATACGCAATTTGGCAGGTGGGATGTACGCGCCTCCCGTCCTCGAGGTCAAAAGATCTACCGTCCGCTTCTGCTTGGTATCCTCCGGATTCTCTCGCGCTTTATCCGGTTCTCCGTAATACCTGTTGCCGATCTCTTCCCGCGGCGAATTCCGCTTCCCACCTGCTTCGCCGTCGCTGTCCCTGAGATCTCCACGATCGTCGTTGTACCTACGATCTCTATGATCGTCACGCCGGGAATTCCGATGATCGTTATCGCGCTTTGAACCGCGATAACTGTCGTCCCGCTTGGAACTCCTGTGCTCGTCATTGCGTCTGGAACTCCTGTGATCATCGTAGTACCTGGAACTCCTGTGATCGCCGTTATGCTTTAGTTCTTTGAAGTCGTCATGTTTACGGTCCCTGCGATTACGAGAACGTTCCTCGTTCTCGTCCTCGTCCCTTCGTGAATGCGATCTCTTCATCTCGTATAACCTCAAATTGTCTCCGCCGCGGATTTTCAACGACTGTGTACTCGCAATTAGGTTATTCTGTACATGTAATAATTATTTGATTACGTACTGCATATTATATACTTTTAATTACATCCGTGGAATATAATTTACAAAGGTATGATGAAGGAATTCACTCGTTTCAACTTTGAATCACTCAAAATTAACTCAAGTCTTTCTAGACGACAGGCACTCGGAAAACATAACCATAATCGCAATAATCACACATTTTAGTTACTTTTCTAAATGTACGCAATAGTCAGAAGATGTCGCTCCGGTCATTGCATCAATTCGCGCCAATTTCAATTTAAAGTGCAGTTTTTCAAATTATGGGTCGACATTGAATAAAACAAGTGTCGAAAATCGCTATTTTCAGATAAAATATATAACATAGCAATAATTTCAAAGTATGAAAATAACAATAAGAAGTTAAAATAAAATTTTATTTCTTACGAAGCTGTGAGAGTCGGATCTTACAATTTTACTCATAAAAATCTTGTAATAAAAATATTATAACAAAGTTATATTATAGTAAATAAAATTATCTGCTTCTTATATATGTATATAAATTTAGCAGATAATATAATGGACTTCAATTATATTTTTCTCATAGAAGCAATATTATTTTGTAAGATGAGACTTTTGCACTTATTTTTATCAAGCTACGAAGATCTGTAATTGCATTGTATTAATGCAATTACATGTGTCATGTCATATCATATCTCCTATTCCTTAATATAAATAAATATTAATTAAATAAAATTAAATGAAAAAATAGAGATTCTAAACATAACATATAAATAAGGAAAAACATATAAGACATTTTGCTTCTACTCCTATTTTTTTCATTTCTTCAATTCTTAATAATAATTCTTGTTCCTAATATTTTTTCCATTATGCATAGAATCTAAATCAATATGGCAACTTAATGCTGCATGCTTATTGATCCAAATGATCTTATCCAGTGATGTTATATATTTATTTGATATGTCCTTATTATATGTTATTATAGGATCCTTATTATATGTTAGAGACAGAAATCTTTTAATAAAAGTCAAAACATGTGAGAAAGTCATGCGTTGATTAATCTAATCGTGTTTCAGGAACTCCCATTCTATATTTGTATACTTATATTCATGTTACTTTTAAATTACAATAATATAATTAAAATTAGATATTTTAAAGACATTAACAAATAAATTTCTGTATATTATGTGTCGAAAATACATATGAGAAGAATTGTTTGGTTTATAATACCTTTTTTCTTACAAAATTATTATTTAAAAAATTTAAACATTTTATCGTGTATCTTTAAACAAAGTTAAAATTACAAAAGTGAACAAGTTTATTGAAATATTTATAATTTTATTAGTATCTATAATAAATTTTTCTAATAAATTTACCAATTCTGTACTTTCACACACACAATCAAGATATGCAATCGAGTATACTCTGATATGTAAAAAAGTGTCGCGATTCTTATTACAGAGTCTCTATTATATGTTTGCCTAATATCATCAATTTAACTCCTAAATTTAAACATTGAAATTTGCGGCTTTTTACTTTATTTACTTCTTGCAAAATATGTTTTTCTCATAATTTTCTTTCATGAGAACTTGTTAATCACGAATGTTCTGCAATACCGATAGATTATATGAGTTTCTCGAATATACCGCCAAATTCTGCGCTTCACTCATCACTGTAATAATAGAAGCTTAGAATTGAATTCCGGACTTCACGAAAATAATTATTTTTTTAAAAGAGAAAAAAAATTTGTGCGTGTCTAAATAAATGTATGAGAATAACAACAGAAAATTAAAACAATGGTTGTGATATCAAGGATTTTCTCTCGCGATTACAGTAGACTGCAAGTAGCGAAAATAATACGTAGGTTATGTTAGATTTGATCACATTCTATTCCTGTGCTTTTTCAATCTTTCTCAATTTGCTGCACAATAACGAAACAAATTTATTAAATTATATTACCGGCAACAATGACATTCACAAAAGTGAAATTAAAATTTTTTAAAGTTTAATTTTTCTATTTTATTGTTTCAAAAGATTTGTTATACTCGGGATATCGCTATGATTAAAATGAGAATAAATACATTTGAGATAAATTTTCACAATTAAAAAAAATAAAATACAATTAAAAATATTTTTTATTTTGTGTCATTCATTTATTTCTAAATTTTTTCATTTTTTTTTTAAATCTTCTCTTTTGTGATGTTGAAGAATTTGATTGTTATATGACAATATCAAAGTACGACTTTGTTCTTATCATATACATAAAAATTTTAAGGCTATACAAAGTTATTTTTTTAGGCTATGCAGTTAGAGGAAATTTCTCTACAACCACTCAAGACTCAGTACTACAAGAATCACAAAATAATAAGATATCAAAACAAAACATTAAACAGAAGAAAGCGATATCTGATAGGTATCGATTTATATATCCTGAATTTTTACCAGATCCAGATCCCAAGTATCGTAACTCACTCCGAGAAAAGTTGGAGCGCATGGATATGATGGCAAGGCGCACACACGTAGCGATACCCGAGTTCTATGTTGGTTCTGTATTAGCTGTAACATATTCTGAACCACATGCTCCTGGAAAAGTTAATAAGTTTGTTGGCATATGTATCGAGCGAAAAGGATCTGGCCTGAGAGCCACATGTGTATTGAGAAACATAGTTAATAACCAAGGAATCGAAGTAATCTATGAGTTATATGATCCTGCAATACAGAAGATAGAATGTCTTAGGTAAATATAATTATTGGCTGCATTCAGCAGAACAGACAAGCTTTGCAACTGTGTAAGATTCTTTGACATAATTGGTTATACATTTAAATCCAGTAAAGAATTGGAGTAAGAACTAATCATATTTTAAAAAATCTTACAATATTTGTGTGTGCAAAACTGTTTTTTCTGTTGTACAATCATTTACATAAATTGCTCTGAAATGTTTCTTTTCGATGATTTTACTCATGACACATATTTAGGCTTGAAAGAAGATTGGATTCGCATCTACGATACTTGCGGGACGCACCAGCAGAATATAGTACCTTTCCTTTTGATATGGAACCAGAGTATTTGCCAGAAGATGCACCAGTACCTGTGAATGAGATCAAAGTGCAACTTAATCCTCGTCCATGGTTAGAGAAATGGGAGCGTCAAGAGTTGAAAGGTATAACAGAGTTACAGCTTTCTAATAAACGCATTATGAAAGCTAAAGCTACAGCGACACCTTGGGAAAAGTACGATTTAATGAAAAAATATCGGTAAGAAAACAAGACATAATAATCTTTTTGTAATATTCTTTTTAACGATTATTCGTTTTAATTTATATCTTCTTATTTAGGGAAACTATCCCCAAGGAGGATCAAAATGAAATATTTGATGAAGTGTACACAAAATTACATGAAATGGAAATTACTAAACGTAGGCAAAAACACAAGCGCACTTTCGTACGTCCGCAGAAAACTGGGTAAACTTTTGTATAGCATTTTTCAATCTGTATAAGGAATTAGAATGAAATAAATATATTTGTTTTTTGTTACAATTCTATATCTTTGTAATGATATTCGCACCGTTATCATAATCTATCGTAATTGTCATAGAAAAAATTAGGATTTTATACAATTATTGAATTCACATGAGTGAAAAACTCGATATTTGATTAAGGAGATTCTTCATGTCTAATATTTCTTGTAAATTTATACAATTTCCAGATCAAGCTAACTGCACACCGATTATTTCGGGGAGTTAAGATGCTTATCAAATCATTACTTGCAATAATAATATTAAATTGTTTGTCAATTTGTGATACTATTATTCTTGCTTTGATTTAAGACTGTGTTTCAAACTGATACATAAACAATAGCTTGATCTAGAAATTATATAAAATCATAAGAAATATTATTAGGCACGAAAGACCGTCTTGACTGAATATGACGTTTTTTACTCATGTGTATTTAAGTTTATAGGTCTATTTTCACTTAATATTAATTACTGAATTTATAAACAAAGATTTTTAGTATTAATTATAAGAAAAAAAGAAAATAAATAGATTTTCTGTAGAAATCTCGTAAATATAAAGTTTAAATAATGCATATATATATATATATATATAATATATATAATATATATATATATATAACTCATAATTTCGAAGTTTTTAATTAATGAACTAATTTGAATTAATTTTTATTGGGAAGTGAAAAATATACAATAGAAACTGGAAAACTCAATTAATCCTATATTTCTATATCGCACTGTCCGATTTTTATAATCATCATTCTTCTGTTCACCATTTTAACACTTTGTGTACATACATTTCAGTAGGCAAAAACCTAACATCTTATCATATATGGCAACGTTTCATTATATATGAATTTTTATGAAAGTTAAGAACAATATTTTTCTGTAAGAATACAAGTTAAATATTGATACGTGTTTAAGAAAAACATTTAAGAGATTTCATTTTTACAATATACATATCGTTTAATGAAATATATATACTGCAGAGTTCGGAGTTGAACTCTAATTTTCGGACAATGTCAAAGTGTTAAAATAGATAAGTCTTCCTTCTTTTGCTTTTCTTTACTTACTGCCTTAACAATATATAAGAGATCATTTTTTAATAGATTAAATTAACTCGATAGTAAAGCTACATTAATTTCTTTAACCATTTTAATACGATGTAACATTTTGATGAGCTGTTCCTTCGCGAGGGGCGATGTCGAGTACCATACCGGACTATCTGGGACGCAACTACGTTCTGGCAATAGATAGAAGACATCATTTCTCGTCTTAACGCTTTCAGGACTGAAATATTTCAAATACAAGATAGTGTAACATAGCAATCAAAATTTACGCAATAAATTAAACTTAATGTTTTTGTTTGTTCAGTCATAATATACATACATACCATTTCGACAAGTAGAATTCGTATAATTTAACAGGGCATTTTAATGCATTCTCCTCATTTTCTTGTTGTTCATATACCTTCTTTTTCCGTGAATTAGCTTCTTTAAAAAGGAATAATAAATAATAAATAATAATTTGTATCAATAAATCAGCATTAATAAAATTTGTATAGTATATATGTAAATACATTATAACTAACCAAGAGCTGATTGTGGCGGATAAAATCTTAGAAGGACGTTTCTTGAGCCAGGAACTTTTCCTGCCACTGCCGTGGGAGGTTGAGCTGCTGGATTACGCTTCCAATGCTTCATAATATGAGAAAAAGAAAGTTGCATATGCTCATCTACTGTCTAAAAAAGATATGGACAAGCATTCGATAAATATTTATTAATGCTGCAACAAAATATTACAATAAAGAGTTATATGATTTATTAACCAATCTCATGGTGGACTTACCACAAGATTAAAATGTTTCGTATTAAAGAACATGAGCGTGCTTAACAGAACATGTGGAGAATGGGCACCTAATTGTTTGCATTCCCATAAATGTTCTTCTTCTACCCTAGTCACGATATATTCTGCAAAACAGACAATATGGTGTTCGAAAAGACAAAATGTTGGAAATAAAAATGTGCAATTACGGATAGCAAAACACTTACGTGCATCGTTGAACAGTACAGAGAACCTTTTCGCTACCTCGTTTAGGCAATCTGTAAATTTCTCATAGTACGGATCCGTGAATATGTTATCAATCCTGTGGTTTTCAAATAGATATTGCTGTATTCCTAAAATAAATACATGAAAAAAATATATTGAATAATACTAAAACCAAGGTTTATGAAAAAAAATAGGGTAAAGAGAGCTATTTCGTCCATTTCTCACGATATTATTCACGTTTCTGAACAGCGTATACTGAACTTTAGAGATCATATTTGTACTTTCAAGAAACAATCATGATTGTATAAAGTAGTTATAAATAGGAAATGGAAAGTTATTTTTTAAAAGTAACAAGTTACAGTTACTCGTTACTGAATAGAAAGAGTAACAAGTTACTGTTATTAGTTACTGATTTTTTAAAGTAACTCGTTAATTACCGTTACTTGAGAAAGTAACTTTTCGTTACTTTTTAAAAATCGACAATCATCAATCATAGCGGACAAGTGCCTAGAGGCTTTCTAGTCTCAAGCTATGAGTGACCTGTGTCCAATCATGTGTAAAGTAACGATAAAAATAATTGTAAAATTCGTTATTATTACCAAAAAAATATAACTACATTATCGTTATGGTTATAAAAAAAAAGTAATGTAGTTTACCAGTAAAGTTACCAAAAAAGTAACTTGTAACTGTAATTTCATTACAAGTAACGAGTTACATTTCCTGGTTATGTTAGTTAAGTTACTGCAAAAAGATATTGTATGTTGTTGTAAATTTTATATAACTTTAAAGTTGAAAATGACGGAATAACTTTGCTCTATCTTATCTGATATATCTAATTGTAAATGCTGATTCTCGTATTATTCAAAAGTTGATTTACCTAAGCAAAGATAATATATTGTATCGGGAGCATATTCTGCACCATTCGGTTTTCTCACTTCTTTCACAAAGAGGCATAGTGAATAATTTAACTCGTCCGCGGTAAGTTGTAACAGATCTGTTTTGAACATTCTTTCCCACGACCTGTATATTTTTAAAATCATCCATAGTAATATTTCTGTCTCGTTGTTATGTAAATAGAAACAGTTACGAACCCATTGCCTCCATGCATTTACGCCAAATGTATATTTTAATGCCATATTAGCATCAGGTTTTTCTATCGGCTCCATAATTCGTGGTTGCGGGAGTGGCTGTGATTCCGGCGGTGGCATCAATGGCACATCATTTGTACCAGAGACGCGTCTCATCCGTTTGGCTGGTGATGATCGAGGTTTGTATGGCACAACACGTTTCCTTCCTCTAGAAGCAACCATTAATCGGTCTGATTGTACTGAAAAATGTATGAATAAAAAAAATATGTTAACAAATGTATAATTTTAACAATAAATGATGAGACTTGATTATTAATATATCATATTAATTCATTTTTAAGCTACATTACATACCATCGTTGTCCAAAGCGTTTTCTGGTGGTGCCTGCGTAGCTGTAATTGTGTTCGGAGTCAAAGCAGCTTCCAAATCGACTGCCGGCTCATCTATTTCCCCCGTGGCCATTTTTAACGCCATTTGCAACATGTCATCTCCAAAGGCATTACTGGAATCAACTGCTTCTGGACTGAAACCATCACTATGTAAATTGGCTTGACCAGCTGTGTCATCTTCCCTAAACAGAAATATTTGCTTTTGGTGCGTGAGATAAATAGAAATAAAATTTTTAAGAAACAAATGAATATAACAATTTTGTATCTTTGGCTAGATTATCAGCTTAATATTATCTTGTGAAGTATTAATGCATTTCCTTCTATTCTAAATTTATTCAGTGCAGAATTAAACATCATATTGTTATTAAATATTGTAGACAGTTCTGCAGTCAAATTATCTGTAAACTTTAAATGAAAGATAAAAAAAGTGCATTGCAACAGTCCTTGCGTTATATAAAAAAATTTCTTTATTTGTTTCACCCGAGTTAAATACATGCTCTTAGCCTGAGACCATGAATTTTAAATTTATTTTAAAAATTGATGAAAATTGTTTTGAATTCATGAAACGAGTTTAATTGTATGACTTCGCAGCTTAACTGATTTAGATAAGACAAATTCGTTAAACAATATATTAATGCAACGCAAGAACTAGCGTTCATTGTTCTTTCTTATCTTTGATTTAAATTTTAATTAGCTGAGTCATTCTAATATTCTAATTTTCAATCCATAAACAATATTATTGTTTACCTGTCGCCTACTGAATCCGAATCACTGTCGTTGATTTTTTTTCCGGTAGCTACCATCTCGGCCATCATAAGGAGTTCGGCTTCATACGGATCAGCTGGTATTTTCTCTTGTATTTTCTTGATATCTTTCATAATTCCTTTAGCACTATTTCTCGTAGTAGGTATGAATAGGGGAACAGGAATGGGCAGAGGAAAAGGCATTGGAACTGGGAAAGGCATACTATACATATGCATTGGAAATGGAACATAAATTGGAACTGGTATGGGTATGACCACCTGTTGAACGGTTTCCGTCGTTTGTGTCGCCTTTGTACAAGGATGAGGACGCACATAAACCCCTTTTGTATGTACTATAGGCTTGCACTGTATACTCTTGTTATGCACTTTCACTGGACTAGGTGGTCTGGTAATCACTTGTTGCTTGCATACCATCTGTGTTGTTTGATTCGCATTCGCAGACATTACCACACTGTTTTGCTGCGGTGTCGGACTTGTTGATCCATTCCCTATCGTAGCTAAGCTCGTTACGGAAGAGATAACGGGCATAGTTTTCTTATTTTGTATCTCGTTGGGAATAATTTGATTCGTACTTCTTTGTGGTAATGTAGTCCTCTTGGGCAAGCCTGTAGGCACGGGATCATCGCTCGACGGTATAGTTATAGGGGATTTAGTGTATTGTGCTTGAAAATTCATGACGCAATTGTACGAACAAAAATTACGTATTGTCGCATCTGACATTGTGAGATGATAATGCGCTAAAGAATATTCTTTACATAAATCACAGTTAATTCGTTTTGCAGATACTGCATTGATGGAAACCTACAAAAAAAATTTTTTTAATTATACTTATCTAATAATACGTTGTTATAAATCAATTCCAGACAATATGGTTAATGTGATATTGATTTTTATATAAATGAATGTGGTCCATTAGAATTGTACATTGCCAATGTTGACATTGGAAGACAACGGTAGTTCTTTTCTACCTAAATTTTTTTTCGTAGGATCAATCACAAGACAATCGAAACACATCGTAGAACAATCAATGTTGAACTACTTGATTACATTGACCAAATGTATACAATGACCATGTTGTCTGTAACCAGCTTTATTTTAAGTAATAAAATACCTGATATAATGTTAAACAATTTAAGCTGCACATCATCAGAGTTTGTCCCGTTTTTGATAATTCCTTCTTAATCATATCGAAGTTATATTTCTTTACTTTACACCAATTACATGGAACTATTTTCCTATTTGTTATAATAAATATATTTAAACACGTCTTGTTACAAAACGTATGAGGCTCATTCTCATAAAACACAATAAAATGTTGCTTATTAGGTAACTCAAAAAATTTTTTGCAGGTAGAGCATTGTTCAGGTTTGACTTGTTTCACAAACTTAAATGCAGCAAAGCAAGGTTCGCTGCATATAGCTACTGGAGTGCTATTGTATATTTGAACCTCACAGTGTACAAGCTTTTCCTATGAAAAAGAAAAAAATTACATGATATTTAAAAATGATCTATAATAAATTTAGCGAATGAAGAACAAAAAAATTATTTTACCTCCTTACAAACGCTGCATGGCTTTTTCTCTGTAGCTGGTGGCTCCATAGAATTTAATTTCGAATATTTTTCCATACAGTCCTGGGTACAAAAATCTTTAAACTGTCCTTTCTCTCCGACTGGCGCAAGAAAACCGTCTGTGCTAAAACTTATGTCTTTCTGACAATAACTACATACTTTTAAACCCTTTTTGAATTCTTCTAAACATGTCGAGCAACAAAACTGCCTTACATCACATCCAAATCTCACACAGTATTTCCCTAAACTCACAGCTTGAACTGTACCGTTACAATTTTTACAGTAACTTCCATACTTCCTTTGGAACTTTCCTAAACATTCCTCATTACAGAACTCCATTGTTTCCCAAGAAAGATTTCGCTCGTCCTTTGCATCTATAATTAGTAAGCAAGATGCACAACGCTTCTCTCGTTTAGAACTGGTATCATCGGTTAATATATTAATTACTTTACTATTAGCTGCTTTAAATAATGCTTTACACGTTTTCGAACATACAAGATGATTTTCTGTACCAAATTTCACCTGAATTTTGCACGCTCTTTCTTCACCACACTGCTTACATACCTCTTTACTAATCTCTTCCACCTCTGAAGTTTTTTCGTCATCAATATTAATAACATCCGTTGCTGGAATTAAATCTTTTGTTGCTGACTTATCTGGAATAGTTGCTTTCTGCTTTACAGTACTTTCTGCTTTATTTTCATTTGGAGTTACTAATTCTTTTTGTGAAATATTTTTCTGAAGCTCGGAATTAGATTTGCTACTTTTCTGTGTTGTTTCCTCGTATTCTGAATCTTTAGCAACTACAGATTCGCTTTGATTGTCGTCTATTGTTTTACCAGACTTATTTGGTATTATTACTTTCATGCTATCTGGAATGATACATAATTCATCATCTTGTCCTGGCAATACATCGGTCTGCTCTTCGTCTGTTTCCATCGGTGTAATTTCTTCGATATTTTTTTTTGCCTGCTCATCTTGTTCATCGTGTGATTTCGTGGAGGACATATTTCCTGCTCCTATTTCCGACGTACTGGTATCCGGAAGATCAATGTCCATTGAAGTATTTTCGAGAGTATCAATGGTTGTTTGTACATTATTTGACGTTTCAGCAATATTATCCACATCTTTATCGATACTATCATCGGCATCCTTTGGATCGTTTAACGCAGAATCGGTACTAAGCTTCTCATTACAATCATTATTTCTAGCATTTACCGCGTCTTGCAAATTATTACCTTGCTCGTATATCTTTTTAAAGCTGAGCCCGTTCTCGAGGCTGTCGGTTTCCACCTGTTCCACGTTTTCGGATATAAGATTGTCACCGCCAAATGGATCCTCCGCGTCTATAGATTGGCCTTCAATCTGAGAATCGTCCTGTTTGTCATGAGGAAATTGTATAAACTCTGTGTTTTCGGGCTCAATGTTCTTCTCAGACACATCCTTTTCGGAATTTTCTAAATTACTGTCTGAAGATTCCGATTCTACTTTTTTCTCTAATGCAGCTTCAATTTGTAACACTTGCATGTCATCAGCATTATCACTTGATTCATCTGGGATATCACAATCTTTAGTATTTTCTTTAGATGACGTTTCAGATTCGTCTGCAACATCATCAGTAGACGTCCTATTGTCATTTATAGTATCATCTTGAACTTTGCAAGAGTCATTAAGAGCTAATGAAATCTCTGGGTCACATATGTCGGTTAAATTGGATATATCTAGTTCTGTCATTTCCGCAGCTACATGAATCGATTCGTTTTCTTTGCAGGAACTTTCAACTGCAGTATTCTCTGCAATTGTTTCGACTGCGTTATTCTCTCCGATTGTTTCAAGTGCGTTAATCTCTTCGACTGTTTCAAATGCATTAGTCTTTCCGATTGTTTCAACTACGTTACTTTCTTCAATTGTTTCGACTGCGTTATTCTCTTCGATTGTTTCGATTGCGTTATTCTCTTCAGTTGTTTCAACTGTGTTATTCTTTTCAGTTGTTTCGACTGCGTTATTCTCCTCGGTTGTTTCGATTGCGTTATTCTCTTCGATTGTTTCGACTACGTTATTTTCTTCGATTGTTTCGACTGCGTTATTCTCTTCGACTGTTTCGACTGCGTTATTCTCTTCGGTTATTTCAACTGCGTTATTCTCTTCGGTTGTTTCGACTGCGTTATTATCTTCGGTTATTTCGATTTCGTCATTTTCTTCGAATGTTTCGACTGTATTATTTTCTTCAGTTGTTTCGATTGCGTTAAGCTCTTCGATCATTACAGCCTCACTGCCATTTTCAGATGCTTCAACTGCTGCTTCAATTTCTGTATTGTATTCCTCAACGGTTTCTGAACATGTATTAGAATCGTTCACTTCTATATTTGATATAAACGAGTCTTTCTCATAGGCTATTGTAGTTTCTTTAATTAATTTTTTTGTTTCATCAAGCACTTTTAAAATTTCTTTATCGTACTGTGATAGTTCAGACTCATTTTCTACAACTTTTTTAATACAACTTTCAGTACTTTTTTTTTTATTCTCGGAGTTGCTCACAATTTCTGGTTGAAATACAATATTAATATCCTCCGAAGATACTGGATCATCTACTGGATCGTCATTGGAATCCATTATCACTTTTGGCTCTTCCATGGAGGATATCTAGAAATGCATGATAAACTTTAATAAAATATTCGCAATTTTATAACAAGATACTTATATCGTCTAGAAATTTAACAATGTGATTAATTACACAAGATAAATATTATTTTTAATACATTCCCGTCATATTTATTATATTCTTTGTCAAAAAGAACACAAACATGATACAGTGCATGAATTCTTGAAAATATGTTTAACAAAAAAAAACGAACAATGCCTTGAATATAGTAGAGGATAAAGCTCGAAAAGCAAGGAAATAAAAAGAGATAATATTACAGATACGAGCAGACATCAACATCGTTCCCAGGAATACCAGGAATATAGGTTAGGCGAAAGTCCCGCTCGCGCCGTCATGCGTTTCCCTACCTGATACTGTCAAAGTAATCGGTCGTCGATTCGATATCGTCGAGCTCAAGTCAGTTTAGGCTTCAACGGGACGAAATACCGCGAACACGTCACGTATCGAACGATATCGCGTATCCATTAGCAAATGTTCACAAACGACCGTCTGCTGCTTCGCTAGCCGGGGAACACGGCGAAGTGACGCGCAATCTGTGCAACGACGCGACGCTATAAACCCCTGCTAACTTCACGTCTTCACACCCCAAATCGCGCGAATCGTTCAAATCAAACGACGCGATTACCGAGAGTCCGTGGAGTCCGGAGTACCGGTTACAGCGACGTTCATTCGACGCGATCGAAGATCGAACCGGCGTAGCAACGATTGTCAACGACCGTACGCTAATTGTGACTAACTTCGTTTCGCAAAAATCCCGATCGCGAAAAGAAAAGGATATTGCTTGCTTGTCCAGAATGTCCAGATGGATTCGCGCGTAAAAATACACGGAGGGGCGAACCAATCGCACGCGTAAACGCTGTAAAATGGTCTTCGTATCCAGATTCACGATTGGTAATGACCGACTGTGATAAGATTTCTAACTTCAGACCTATTCTGTTAAATTTAATAGAAAACAATTATATAATAGAAAATTAACAGATAATTATTTGAACAAAAAATTATTCTCTATTAAATTTCTTTTCTTTTTTTTTTCTTATATTCATGACGAGATAAATCGAGGATAAAAATTTGAATGAGTGTCACATTTAAAAATGAATATCACTCATGTCAGATTCTTATTAGATTCTTCAAATTGGATGCTTTGAAAGCACTATTTTCTATTTGAATAAAAATTATCACACAGATATCATTCTATCTTTCGTACTCACTGAAAGAATGATTCAGAACTCCAAGAAAGAATAATTTTCAATCAAATCATCAAATTCGATGTTTGCATTGACTTGTGTTACTAAATGAAAAGCATCTTCTTGTTGAATGTTCCTCTAAGAATTCCAGATTCTTCTTATTATATCTATAAGTACCTCAGATACCATTGGATATCCCAAGGATTTCCATTTTAAATCCAAATCACGTCCGCACATCTATGGACATAAAATGGACATTTATCGGATGTTCGTTATACGGATGTTCTATTTGAAACATCCTATGGATGTCTGCATTTAGATTTTACTTTTATAATGTTTTTCTATTAAAAACATATATAATGTGATATTAAAATTAGTATATAAATATACATATATGCATATTTTATCAGTATTATTACCCGAAAATTATTTAATTCCAAAAAATTGTAATACTTTTTATAAACTACTTAATACTTTTAAATATTTTTAATCAAATTCAAAATTGAGGACACACTCTTTTATTGCAATACTGGGCTAACTCACATTTAGTGAAAGCTGAGAAAATTAATAAAATAGTCAGAGGATATATTGGATGATTAGCGTATTCCAATAAACATCTATTATCACACAGTAATCACTATTGCAGTAAGTTTTTCAAAAGAAAAAGATGTTCAAAATTAGTATATAGCATAGGTCCAAAATTGAATATGTTTTTGATATTCTATGGACGTATAAAGTTGTTGCATATATTCCGTGGACGTCCACAGGACGTTCGACGGACATAATTTGGACTTCCTATGAACATTCTAATGTCCAGAATCGGAAGTCCAATGAACGTACAATGGACGTCCTTGACTATCTGGGACTAGTCTTGTTAGAAGCATTATTGAAGCGTTTGTTTTAAATTAATTATATATTTTTTATGTAAAAGATAAGATAATGAAATGATTTTTTGACTTTTTAATATTTATATTTTTTATTTGATGAATATTTATTAATAAATATTTTTTTGTTTTATCACCACTTTCTTTATTTTCATAGTACTTTGTTCCAATTCTTTTAGTAAGAAATGTTGAGATTTCTAATATTAGGTGCATGACAACTCTATTTTTGCGGAATAATAATAATAAGTGAAAAAATGCCAAACTGAAGAGTCAACCAAAAACGGAGACCTTTTTTAATACATCGAAGCCAATCGAATGTTTTTTCGCCGATTTTCTAAATTCTTCTGCACACATATACAAGACGCATACGCACACACTTCCAGATTTCACACATTTTGAAGAAAATATCATAAATTTCAAAGACAAAGATTTACAGAAGAACATTTACAAAAATATTACAGAATAATACAGAATATAATGTTATTTACCGCCGTTCGAAAGCAATCGTGCCAAGCGCGCGATTTTTAAAACAAAACCCAGCGATCCCGATTTATTTACCGTTTCGAGCAATAACAACTTCGACAATTCAAGCGAGCGAATCACCGCGAAAGGAGACCACCGTGGGGACGGAATCTGATGCTGTCATTGGACGATCAATTCACAGCGTGCGCCTAACTTCATGACGTTTCCGCGGAATCGAATTCCGAAACCATCAGCGTTTCTTTCGCGAAACGCTCTCCCTTTTGAAACTTCCAGCTTCCAGGTTCGACAGTTACAGTGACATCGGCGTCGAGAAAACGCGCAAGTGCAATTTATGGAATACGTGGAAGAGGCGAGTGTGCCGATAAGCAAACAGGGCGGCTCGGCCGAGTTCAATGACCGCGCGTGAATACTCAAGTGTTCGCACGCGAGTGCACGCGAATACCGTGGATCACAGTGGATGTCGTGCGCGTCTCATATCTCCAACGACTCCAACAATTCGTTTTAGAAGATTCTTGAGATTCGCACTGAACTGTACTGGAGTGCGATGAGAAGATCTTACGTTTGAGAAGAGGTGCGGGTTGTTGTGAGCCAGTCAGGTGGGTAATCGCTTCGTCGGAACGACACTCGGCAGTGCTTGGTAAATTCGCTCAGTGTGTCGCTCGATTAATTCGACAACATGTCGCTTTTACTGAATTAACGGATAATTGTGTTATAGAATAAGTGTCCAAGGATTCTACTTGTTAGCGACGAAGGAGTTAGTAACAAGGATTGCATCAAACCGTCGGCAGAGACAAAAGTATTACAATTTGTTGGGGCGTGCTGACGGTGTACGGTTTTGAAAAGGAGGATTTAACATCAACATTGCGACGGAGAAGGTCGCGACGATTGTGGTGAAGAAAGAAAGAGGAGCAACACTCGGCGACACTCGGGCTCGGGTCGAGGCGCAAGGTGGTGCGTGACGTTTACGTCGCGCGGTGACACGCGTTTTAACGAGCGGAGCGCCGAGCGAGTGGAGAGGGCGAGCAGGAAGGACGGACGGATCAAGTGCGCGCGCGCGCGTACTTGACGACGCACACATCGCATCCAGGAGTGTGTTTATTGTCTGGTACGAAAAATCGAGCGTGCTTCCTGCACCAGGAGGTGTTGCGGCTGCTCTCCGGTTGACTGTTGTCGTCGAGGCGGAACTCGCGATCGCAGGAACCGGAGCTCCGCTCTGCCCGAAAGCACGTATTTCTCTCTTTTCCTTCCCTCTCTTTTTCTCTGTCTCTCCTTCCTTCTTCATAGTGAACGCGCGCTCGACTCATCATCCAAGGCATTTCAAAGAACGACGCGTCGTCGATCATCGTTACGGCGGAAGAGAAACGAGAAAATGGCCGACAATTGGACGCAGAATATCGCTTGCCGGTAAGAGACTATAACAGCGTGTTTCGCGCGTCTTGTGTTTTGCAAAGGGATTCCTCGCGGGAGATATTTGCGCACCCAGTTGAAATTTACGTAAACCGAGATGGAGAGGTTAGTGGCCTTAGGGAATAGCAACGTTCGATCGAGACACTCGAATACAATAATATAAATATTGACACTAGGCGGATATTCGTCTCTCTCGTCGTTACGGATCTCACGACGATTTCAAACGCGACACGCGTCTCATCGATGATTTTTGTCCTGTACTTTTTGCCATGACGAATAATGACATGTTTTGTTTTAGATACTTCAAGAATGGCACTTGTCGCGAGGGGAACAACTGCCGGTATCGACATGTACAAGGGAATAGAAATGATGCAAGTATCAACGAGGCAACATCAACCCATAGCTCTGCTTATATTGTCACTTGTCGCTTCTTCAAACAGGGAATGTGTAAGTTCGGTAGTCAGTGCCGTTTCCGCCACAATTCAGGTACCACAGATAGCAACGCCATACAGATAGATGCAACGGAGAATGCAGCCTCGGGTCAGCATACATCAAATTCATCGAGAAATAAGTAAGTTTAGATATTCAACTCATAAATCCTATTTATGCATTCAGTTCTAAATCTAGAAACACTAGGCTTGTTTTTTTAAGCTGAACTTCTTGCATGCATCGTGAAGAGAAAAGAAAGATAAAGAAAGAACCATGCAAGAATTGCTAAAAAGAGCAGACCTTCTTTAATAGAACTCCTTTATTTTACAACTTTTAGGTCAGGTTTTTTTATCTGACTAACATGTAGTTTAGACCTAATTCAACCTCACTTAACTCAATGATAATGTAAAAAATTTTTTTCTGGTTATGATTAATTATTCAATTAATGATTTTGTACTAACTTTAAAAGTTATTCACTATAAAATCATCAGTTTAGTGATTATATATTAACTAAAGATAGAAAAATGTAATTTTTATATTAACGTCAGATTAAGCTTAATTACAAGTTAATCAGGAAATAAAAAACTGGGTCTTAACGGCAGTAATCATGGTGGTATCATTATATTGTTGCACAGATTTTATACATTTTAAAAAAACTATGCAACAAAACAGTTGCGTTCAGTAGGAAAAACTGATCATTGAATGCTTAGTAAGTCTAATACGAAATTGATTCCTACATTTAGATCTCGTGAAGAATTAAAGGCAGAACTAATCATATTAAAGAATCACTGAGTAGATTTCTCTGCTAAACGCAGCCAATGTAATGATGCTGACATCATTAAAAGAATTATAGAATAGAGAGCAAAGTTTGGCTACGAGCAATTTTGTCAAAAATCCTATGAAAAAGATTATATATTATCTTCCTGTATATATCTCACTCTGTAATCTTAGGATTTTATTCTGTAATCTTAGGACTTTATTCTGTAATTTAAGCCTAACGCATAATTAAAAAGCATAAACAATAGAAATAGAGAATAAGAGACTTCAACCTATCAAAAATCGTGTATACTAGAATGCATGGTTTCTGAAAAATTGAAATCTGTTATTCTCTATTGCCTGTGCTTTTCATTGTGTCTCAAGTATTAATGATATCGTTAAAAGTTACAGAATATAGGAGCTTTATTAATTAAGGATCGACAGGAGAGAAACCTCTAGGAGAGAAACCCCGAAGACGAATTTCTTTATGTTGAAATTACGGCTAAAATACTAGATAAATCGCGTTTCAATTGCGATATTCGTAATCAGAAAAGGCTCTTAAAAGCTCGTACATAGCGATTTTTTTTTTAAAAACAAAATAAAAATTGACTTGGAATGATGTCGAAACGTTTGTTATTTATTGATTAATAAATAACAAACTGATAATTTTGTTGCGCTCCAATTACTGTGCTTTTCTTTCTTGCCACTTTTCTCTATTTATTGTTAATATTAGAGTCTTATTTCGTCTTCCACGTCTTATTTCCACTTCTTTTGCTTAAAATAAAAATTTATTCTAATATCATCCGATATGTATTATAGTGCAGTTAAGGTATACATAATTTTATTGACAAAACTTTTCAAGAATCAATTTGCAAAATCCGACTCTGTATGAACCTTTCCAGCACTATAAAAAAGAAATCTCAAAAAGTTTCATAAAAATATATTACTTCTTCGAGAAAAAAAACCAGCATAACTGATTTAGATCTGTACTTGTGTATGAATTTTTTTATATTGAAATTATAGCTAAATAGCGATATTTCACCCGATGTATACTATAGTGCAGTTGAGGTGCATATAATTTTATTTATTATAATTTTTGAAGAAATTTGCAAAATCGGCTCTGTGCGCCTTCGCAGCTTCATAAATAAAAAAAAGTTTTATGACGTAATATTACTTCTTGGAGATAAAATATCAGCATAAAAACATGAATCTACCGTAAATAAGGAGCATATCATTTTATTTATTAAAATATTTTTAAGAATGAAATTGCAAAATTTCATGTAGTGCATGTAACTACACACACAAATGAGATGTAAATGAATTGAGTTGTCACTTCTGTCGATCCTTAAGGTTACAGTGAGATAATATAAATTAGATTGAGATAGTATATAAATTTATAGGAAGAATATGTATACACACATTAGCTAAATCATGTAATGATCTATGTAATTGCAGAAAAACTGAAAAACGTACTGCTGAAGAATGGGTCAAGGCACCTGAGTTTATACCTACGACTGGATCTCCAATTGCCGGATCATCCTCTATAGATGGAATGTCATCTACTTCAGGAACATCCCCAAGCACGTCGATGCCAGTCTCGTATGCTCAAGCTGTTAATCCAACTGGTCAAGCTTCGAGCCCTTCCTTAGAACCTCTGTGTCCTTATGCAGAAGCAACTGGAATCTGTAGAAATTCAAATTGCACATATCTACACGGTGACATTTGCGAATTTTGTAGCCGTGCGGTCCTTCATCCACACAATGAAGAATTGAGGAAGAAACATAACAATGTAAGTTCTCACTTCGTTACTTATTAATTATATTGAATTAACTTAAATATTTTGTGGGTTATATTTTGTATGTCTATTTTTTGCGTGAGATAGATATTAAGAGCAAATTGAATGATTATTAAATTTCTAAGATTATGCTCACAAAGGATGAGTAGGAAAAAAATATTAAATATTAGATATAGAAACGTAATGCATAATGGATACAAATAAGATATAAGATTAATAAGATATAAATAAGATATAAATAAGAAGATACAAATTTGTCTTTTATTTTATTTGTATCTATTGTGCATTACGTTTAATCTCTATTTCCAATTTTTTCATTTCTAATATTTAATATTTATTTTTGTTTTAAATATTTCTTCTAATGTGTGTACAACCTAACTGTATTTTCGATAAATTAATATTTATTAAGATTTGTATATTAAATAATTTTTATTAAGTTTATTATATATCGAATATTTGCTAAAGAATATCTCAACTTTTTATACAGGCATGCGTGAAGCAACATGAAGCAGATATGGAATTATCCTTTGCCATTCAACGCAGCAAAGAAAAATCTTGCGGCGTCTGTTTCGAGACAATAATGGAAAAGTCCTCGCGAGAACAGAGATTTGGTATATTGCCGAATTGCAATCACTGCTTCTGCCTAACTTGCATCAGAAAGTGGCGCCAAGCCAAACAGTTCGACAACAAAATCATAAGAGCATGTCCAGAATGTCGTATCCCCTCAGATTTCGTCTGCCCTAGTATGTACTGGGTGGACACAAAGGAGGAGAAAGAAAAATTAATAAGAGATTACAAAGGCGCCTTGAGGTACGAGATGATAGATAATCTATCTTTATTTTATCATGTTTTAACAATTTGTCTTTTCTCTTACAGTACTAAGGATTGCAAATACTTCAACAAAGGTCGTGGAAAGTGTCCATTCGGTAATAAATGTTTCTATCTCCATGCACTTCCGGACGGAACTAAGAAAGACGTAGGTCCACCGGTTCGACAGAGGCGCAACACCACTGACACCGATATCGACATCTTACACGTAAGTATTGCTTACAATTTACAAAAGTATATTTGTTTTGATCACGGATAAACGCGTTTCATTTAAAATATCGTCGGAACAAGCGATTTAGAATTCTCCGTATCGAACAGTCGAGCTACATCCATTTACATACTTTACATTTTGCACTATTTACAGCAACTAATCTTGTGGGATTTCTTCGATGAAAGGGACGATCGTTGGATGTATCTTGATTTAGAAGATATCCCTTTCTTCTCAGATTCCGACGATTCCGATTGGTCCGATTATGAACTGTCGTTCGATTAGACGAGCAAAACTAGTCGACCGACACAAAACTGCCTTGATACCACTGTTATCATGCTACTCTGTTGCTCTATGTCGATATCTACTTCCTTTATCACTTATGCGCGGCTTTAGCGACTAAGAAAATTACTAGATAATTAGCAAATAATTTGAATTATTATAATTCGAAGACGTTCTAGTTACGTAGAAGAAAAAATAGAAAACAAGAAAAACATGCGCACTTTCCTAAAATGATAATTTATATATATATATAAAAAAAACTATTTAGTTGTTTATCATCAAAATAGTCAAAACGCTTTCTTTTCTTTCTTTCATAGATAATATTTATAAGTTTTTATTTCTATATAAGATGGTAATAGTGTTAAAATGTCTACCCGCGCGCAACAATAGAAAAATTGTATTAACATTTTAATAGAATAAATATAAAGTGACATTTTAATAACTATTATTTTCAACACCATAAAAATAAATCTTTTAAATATTATCTATAAAAAGAATATGTTTTTTACTATTTTATGATAACTGTATACTTGTGTATAAATAATTACGAGATCTACAATTTCAAGAATTATTGCGGTACATAATCGAGCACAAAAAAATAAAAGGCAGGAAATATGGACAGTAAAAATTTCCTTGAATATGCATCGTAACATTGAAGTCACTTTTGTGTAACTTGACCAATGCTCTACTAACTGATTGTTCCAGCACTATTAATTCAGTGGTCCAAATTTTATCAGTGAATAGATCGATATTTTTCCGATGTTCGTTTCCTCGTAGAGTAATATATCCGTTTTTCCCGATACTAATTATTATTGATATATCACAATGCATGATCTGGAATACATCTATACATTAAATCAAATTGTAGAATAAATAAGTCAATGCATAACCAGAATTTTAGTTGATTATCAATCAGTGAAATATAAAAAAAATCATTCTTTTTTGCTCTTTTTCATAAGTAGAAAGGTATATCAAAATAGTTGAAGGGTAGTTTAATTGTAGTTTTTTTTATTAAGGCTTCTTTTCATTTAAAGCAAATAGATTAGATTTACTCTATTTTGTAATTTCAATAAACATTTATCATCCAATGTTATATTATTGTGCGTACTTAATCAACATGTAAAAACTATGGAGAATGTGCTAACATGGGATTTAAACAAAATTTTCAATAATGCAAATTACCGTCTAAATCGATTTTACTGGGCTTTATTTGTATTTGTAATAAATATCTATATATACAGTGGGCATGTTTTGTGATTGCAATATAATATTGCGCTTGATGAATGATAAATAAAATCAGTTATGTGTCATGTTCATAAATATAATTCTGATGCAACAGCTATAAAAAATGCACGTTGCATTATCAATAATAAAATCTTTAAATATAAACTACCACTATTGCAATTACAAAACAGATTTAATTATAACACTTCGAGGATTCATAATACTTACTATTCACATATAAAATAGAAGAACTGGACAACGATTTATTACTTGTGTGATCAGTGTGCATTGTTAGTTCAATTTATCACTAGTTCATATCGAAGGTACGATCTACAACTGTCGTCCTACCTCTTGCTATGGCTCCGCGAATCTTTATACATATATACAATACATTTCTTTAAATTATTATACAGTTGTTTAGTGTTACTCGTGAGTAATGGGTATTCCTTGAGCAAGTGTGCAAAGTGAATGTGATGCATGTGTAAGAATGCGAGCGTATTGATGTGCGGTATTTGTGTGCGTGTGCGTAAATGTGCGAATGAGAAGTATGAATATGAAAACAAAATTTGTGAGAAAGAGATGAGACTATGGATAGCATATATGCGGGACGAATAACAACAAATGTAATAAAAAGAAGCTTTGTGAGAAGCATTTGTAGACTGGAGATTAAAAAAAAAAAGAACAGTAGAAGTACGCACGACGGAGTTGGACCCACGACAGAGCCATGCTGGGAATCATCGTCGATCGTTTTTACATTTTATCGATTTACTAATAATAGCAACTCGTTCCGACAACCGTTCTCTCGATATAGAACCATGATAATTACGCTTTGAAGGGCATAGAATTCTTTTGTGTAAAACTGACGAGATGATACATACGTAAAAATATAATACACCAAAGAGATACGATATTCACTCTCTAGCATTGAATATTCCGTGTGATGTCATTTTTTTTTAACCTTTCGCTATGAATGATCTTTTCGCAATATATTTATGACAAATAATTACATTGTTCTACATATAGTTCTTGCTCGCACTTACAATCTGATTCGTATTCATGATAGGAAGTGACCAGCTTTTACAGAGAACCGTCGGTACTGCCTTTCAAAAGCTATGTGATTATAGAGTAATATATCATTCATTGCGCTATTATAAGGTCAGTTTCTTAATCCGCCTCAATAAAGCGTTTTATCGGCTCGAACTTTCGCTATGCCATGAGAATATCGTTTATATATTTCCCATAGAATTTCTATATTGTTAATTTTATCGACAATTGTTAGAATAAAACGCTTTATATTGTTACCGGTAATGTATAATAGAAACTTTCTATGATACGCTGTGCGTTTCGAGCGGCTATTTTTCGAGCTACTTTCTTTAACAAATTTCCCGATAAGGGAAACAAAAGTAAAACGCTTAAGCGATATTGGATTGTAAGATAGCGGAATGTACGATCGGTGAGTCGATTGAGAATTCTTAAGTCGGTAATAATTTTGTGAATGATAATGAATTTACGATGGAAAAAACATCTTTAATGTTAGCACGTTTAGTACCAGTATACATATCGCCGTTGTAGGAGGAAAGTTAATTGCGTTGATCGTTGCACGTATTTGTCGTCACTACCATTTTTATTTATTTTGAGTTAAGCGCGATGCATTTACTGCATTATTATGCTCTAAATGCATGAGACGCGAAAGGATAAAATTAGCAGTTGATGTTTATCAAGTCGTTTAACGACATTCAGCACAGTTTGCCTTGATTTTGGCGATGCATTTTCGGAGTTAACTTTGGAGTTCACTCGCGTACATAATACATAGTACATAGTAATTCTAAAATCGAGGTTCCGCTGTGTGATTTTTTTTGTTTTGTCAACGCGAAGAGAGTAAGGGATGGCCGATTTACTGATTCATTCAGATTATTATTCGAACGAGATAGCGAACGTTAGAACGATATTCTTAATAACTTTAATCCTATTCTCAGGATGGTTTCATTAAACTAGTTTAGAAATTATATAGAATTTATGGAACAACCGCGTGCGTTATGTCTCTGCGTGCAGAATTCAATCGCCAAGATTCTACCGCAAGTGTGCATTAATGTGAATTAATTGTACTAAACGTACCTGCATTGAATACTTTATTGCGTAGTGACAAGTATTCTTTTTCCCTTTAATAACTTAAATACGCCTTATAGATTGTTATTTAATTCATTTATATAAGTTGAGATCGAGCGTCTCTAATAATTCTGTTTTTTTTTTCTTTCGGCTCTTACGGAGTGCGGTTCTTTAGAAATAACGTTGTTGTGTCGATTGTATCATTTTATTTTTCAGCGTATTATTTATTTTTATTCAGCGTGTTAAACGTGTATTTTATCGTGTGTGCCGGAAACGCTCAAAGAGTCTTGCGAGTTAAGAAAGAAGAGTTACTCTTAAGTCTTTTCTTTTTTAAGGGAGGTAATTTGTTGATATCACGCTAAATTTCTATACGTAATTAAACCTTATATTTTTGTAACTTGTCGCGTCGAACTACGTTATGTAATAAAGGCTCTATAAAGCGGATATAATAAGATATACGATTAAAAATCTTATATTTGTTAGGTAGCGCACCACCATGAAAAGGTAAAATCGACGTTGAAAACATTGTTGTGCCACAGCTTGTTTCTTACGTCTTTAATAGATCTTAGATTATTGTGAATGTTTTTTTAGCCAATAAATAATACGTAGATGAAGCAAACTGTGTTTTCACTGCATAATGCGAAAACAAATTGCAAACATTTGCATTATCTTATACCATCCTTTTTACATGTAAAAAGCAATTTGTACACGGAAAGAATTTTCTTTTAAAATTTATCCTAAAAATATGGTAGTCGTGGGACAACATTGTATTTCGAAGAATTTTATGTAAATCTCTTCTCTCTCTCACTCGCTAATAAAAAAAACTATAATAAACTATAAAATAAGTTTGATTAATTTTAATGTAGCGCATGATAAAAATCTTTAAAATATTGTATTGTCTATCACAACTATCACATTTTCAGGATAAATTTTAAGAAAAAATTCTTTCCGTGTAAGGAAAAATAATTCTATTAATCAAGGAAATTAATTCTATTATATATATAATAAGAAAGAATGAATCTCTCCCTCTGCCTAGGAGTTCTTTCCTCTTTTGTACTTTTCTTAATTGATAATGCAGTTGCGAAGCTGTCGCTGTGACAAGTTTGCTTTGCATTGTATCACATTATCGCGGGCAAAATATAATTACAAAATTATCCGAATGTGTTCAACAATTTTCCGATGACGTCCAATTAAAGCATGTCAGATAGATGTAAAAACGTGTTAATTCTCGAGAGCGAATAAGTCGCAAAATATTGTATACGATCGCTCGCGAAATTTATGATAAAAAAAACACTCGCTTCTAGTAGATACAAGAATAATTACTTCCTAGGAGAACGAGGGGGAGAAGGAGGGGCGTGATCGAGTAATTCATATGTCGATTATATGTAAAACAAATTTTGGCGTATATCAGAGTGTCTATCACTACAAAATGCGGGAATGTTTGGCGAACTATCTTATTGCACGTTATTTACATCAGCACACAAAAAGAACACAAAGTACCTGAAAATTTAGCTAGATCTGAAAATAATTTTGTTGGACTGTCGAAACAATTATGTAGAACGTTTAAGCATAACGAATAACGTTGCAAAAAACTTTGATATTCTCGAACATCCCTTACATACAGGAACTTGCAATATCATTTTCAATGTTATTGCAATATTATTGAAATGATCCGTGCTATATTAATTATTTTTAACAATATTGCAGAGTTGTCTAGAAAGTCTGTGTGAAGTTTCAAGCCAAATTCGAATAAAAAATATTTTTAGCAAAAAATAATTTTAATATATTTACTATCATTTCGTTTCACAATATGTTTCTATCTTTTGAATAATTTTATAATTATTCTCCCGTAGAATTTTTGGATTTTTGAACGTCACTTACTGAAAAATCTACGGAAACAACTCAATATTTTCAAATCTGTATTTAGCTAAATTTTTAGCTGCTTCAGAAAAATCTTTTTCCGTGCACATCTCCTTTATTCCCGCTATCGGTTCGCCAAGCCGTCAATTTCACGTGTCCGTTAGCTTTTGATAAAATAGGATTAGTATAAATAAAAAGTATATATATATATATATATACATATATATATATATATATATGTATATATAACGTGTTAGAAATTATTCGTTTGCGTCGGAAAATCATCGGCCCATGTAACTCGCAACTAATACGAAATTGTTGTCTGTAACGCCGTTATATCGTGTAATTGATGAGTTTTCCCTTTATTCCTGTACGCAAGAGGATATTCTCTTGTGTTTCGAATATTGATATGGGAGAAGGCTTTAGTCGCAAGTGAATATTACGTAGAGCCCAACGAGGAGGGAACGAGCGATCCCGCCTTCAATTTCGTTTGTCACATAATATATTTTTGTTATTGGATGTAGACTAATAAAATCAACGCTGTAAGTCTCCACGAGACCGAGGTTCAGGTGTTTTCATGTATTTCGCATTTTCCTTCGGCCGTCCCTTCATTCCTCCGTTGTGGCGACGCGTCGAACGATTCTCGAGAAATTATTTCGTGCGACATTTATCTATTTTTTTTTAAATATATTTAAAAGGTATTTTATTTCTTTAAAAAATTATTACATAAACTCTGATAAAAGTCGTCGAGTTTCTCGATCGAGAATGTAAAGATCGACTCGTTTTTCAATGAATCGATAAAGCGTAAATCTTTTTTTTGTATTGTTTGTTTGAAATTAAATTGCTGTTGGAAATTTAAACATGCCGCGTAAAATTATTGTGCCGAGATACTACCGTGATGTCTTATCGCACGCTTTATCATCAGGAACACTCGACTTTCCTCTGCGATATCGACGGATGTTACGGAATCTCCAAGCCTTGTCCGAAAATAGACGATAGATGGTGACTGCAGTGTTGTAGCAGCGGCGAACTTGATCGAGAGCTTCGATCACGAGTTTCTTTTCAGAGATAATTTGTCGCGCGAAATGACAAATGTATTTGTGAACGCAAAATGTATCAAGTCTATCAAGATATCTGATGGAATAGCGAGAATGCGAAAATGGCGGTATCTATGGCGGTGAACAAAATTTCACGATTGAATATTTAATTAATTTAGAAAAATATATAATAATAATGTTAAATACAATAGGAGTCAATGCTGGTTATTAATTAGCGCAAATCTTCTTAATATTAAATATATATACCGTTTCAATTCATAGTTCAAATCTTCTTCAGCAATATTTTTTTCTGTCGTAACGCTTGGAGTATTGTATTGCATATAATAATATCTCCAACGTTTTTTCTTTTAAAAAATTGACATGTCACATATTATATATTTTTCTAAATTGTTTCAATTAAAGGAGTATATAAAAAACTTATTAGTTTTTTGTTAGTTTTTTCAATTTCTCATTGTACATTTAATTTTTTGCTGACCAAACTATTTCTCGCGAATGAACATTAAAGATTTCATTTTCGACTTTATAATTGGCTGATCTAATATAAATGGATTTTTATTATTTATTTTTCTAATCGGAAATAAGTTTCTTATCATTATTTATTTTTTAATATTTTAAAGTATAATCGATTATATAGATTCTAGGCTGCGCAGATTTGAATGCTTGAAGAATTATGCAACAGGCTACCACAACGCATTACGTCGAGTTTAACTTGATATAGGATTGTAAAGAGTTAAAGAAAGAAGCCTTTCTTTCTTTAATTCTTTATGATTCTATATCGATTCTATATGATTCTTTACGATTTTATATCGCATTAAACTCTTACTACATATGATGATTTTCCAGTCCTTTATTATACACAATTGTCATTCGTGCCTTCTATTAATTTTTATAATCACTTTTACAAATTCACAAAAATTATTAATTGATTCTTAATAAGGTAAAGTGGTACAATTTCGAACATGATGCAATTCTGTACAAAATAAAATTTGAATCCAATTTTCGATATTTAAATTTAGTAATCCTCTTAATGTGGGAATATCAACCAGGAAAAAAAATTAAACTTGAACTTCAGAAATTGAATTCAAATCTTATTTTGTCCAGAATTATTTGTACCATATTTGAAATTCATTACCTTATTCTATATTTTAATAAGTTTAGAATGTGTTTGTAAAGTTGGGTATTAAAGGAAAGAACAAAGACACTATTTAGCCAATATTCTTAGTATTTCAAAGAAAAGAAGTGCGCAGGACACGAACGACTCAATTGTGTGTACTTAAGAAGTTTATGTTTTCGCTTTGTATTATTTTCTCTGGAAACAATTATTTTTTTTATGCGTAAATAAATTATGTTGCGAAGCTTACATACACGCGAAGATAATGTAGACGAGACCGAGAAGATCTTTCTTTTGCAAAAAGGCGATGGAATGGAAAGCCGGGACGAGCACCTCTTCTTAATCCTTCACGGTAATACTTTGAATTACACGCTTTCTCCGTTAAAATGTTTAGCGTATCTACAAAAACTTATCGGAAATAAGTTTCTTATCGTTAATATCGTTTGACGAGAAACACGTTGAAGCAATAAAGTTCTTTTCCTATCTGTCGCTTTTTTATCGTGTAATATAGATCATTCACGCTGCGCCCCGTAGATCGAGGTGCTTTTACTAACGCTGCAAAATTAACGAGAGATTAACGTCGATTGTTCAGATAATTGTCGTAGAATTATGATTAATTACTTTACCGAATGAGAGAGTCAGTCGCTGTCTGTTTATGCTCTTCTTTTAAGCCAGGAATAATGATCTGTTTTTTTTTGTAAATGATCACCTGGGATATTTTTTATATCTCAATTAAAAGTCACTATTATTAATTACATATTGTACATTGTTGAAGATTTTAGAACTTATTAGTATTTGAGATTATTATGTATATCTTATAAATTCTTTGGAATGGAAATAAATATTTTTTCTCATTTATTTCCTTGGGAGGTTTTAAAAAAAAATATTGAAAAAATTTATATAATGTTTAAAACTCTGAGAAGAGTGAAAAATAAGTCAGTTTTGAAAAAGAAAAGTTCAATCTTCAATTTTTAAGAGATTCTCTTCAAAGTGAGAGTCACTCTAAAAATTTAGAGAGTATACCATATATTTTTTCGATATTTTTGTAAACAAGGAAAGAAATGTATGATATGAATTTTCGATCAAAAAAACAATTGAATTTTGTTTTTGACTGCGAGGATGTGAAAATCATCCCAGGTGATTATTTCCGAGTTTATTTATGGCGCTATTTTATGAATTATTCGAACTTGATTAGCGTTATTCATGTTTTTATCAAAATTTATGTGAGTTGCGCCTGTACTTTTGACCTCTTTAATATGCGTAACGTTTGTTTAACATTCTCTCTGGAAAAGGGGGAAAAAAGAGAAAATTCCTACAGCATTCAAGTCAGCTTTCCTAATTGTGAATGGTATGTGAATCTCCGTGCTTTGGATCGAAAGTCTGAACAGAAAGGAACGAATGCCAGTAAAAGGGACATTCGGAGATCGGATTTGTCCAATTGACGGAGTGGAATTTCGTGGGACGAGCACCACGACGACTGTCGTGTTTACGTCACTCGTTTGCGAGGCGCGACTTTGTCGTCGCGCGGTAGCCAGGAAAGGGATAGGAGGGGAAGGGTTGACCGAGCTCTCGGATTCGCGATGGTTAACTAGAACAGCAAGTTAATCTCGACGAGCACGGCGAATTAGCATATAAATTCGCCGAAATTGTCTCTACATATGTATCCGGTGACGCACGACTGCCTGCACGCGAATATCGCGCGGGATCGCTTTGAGTCGCAAGACGCGGGCTTCTCCCCTTTGTGGGTGTACGATTCGTTGGTCTCCTTTGTGCGTCTCTCCACCGCTGCAGGCGGCACGGATGGTATTCGGGCAACACGTATTACGCGCATATTTCTACGAGGGAACGACAGGCGGTCTCTGCCCCCGAATCTCTTTGCCCAAATCGTTGCCGCGAATCGAGTGGGGCAGCGACCGCGAATGTTTCACGCCATGTACGGATCGCACGCCATTACGCGTAATCAGGAGATGTGGTTTCGCACCACGTTTACAAAATGAAATATCGCACCTATTCGACGCGATATAGAATGTTAGCCAACTAGTTTAAACGAAATGACACTGTAAAGCAATCGTTAAATTACACGTTCCATTGTGTATAGCCTTTCAAATGTTTTACGGGGTTTCGATTAAACCGGAGAATAAATTTCGCAATACTGGATATACAATAAAAAAATATTATACCACTCGCATTCGACATCGCGCAATTAAATTCCGAGCGCGGTTCGATCGTTTAAATTACTCAAGTCTAATATGTTTATTGAAATCTGACAAATCTATCGGAATCCTGCAGCGAATGATGGAAAATTGAATGAAATTTGAAATAAATCGAATAGCCGGCTCGAATCTCACGTTTATCTTTCGCGTCGTTCGTTATATGTAGATTCGTACGCGCGCGTATGAATCTTATTGGTACAATTTCGGTCTTGGTGTCTCAATTTGGCTTTTAAAATCTCATTGCAGCGCGTGCTGTGGATCTTGATGTTCTGGATAATAGGCGTCCTGATGTTCTTGCGGTACGCATGGATTCGCGTGACCGGATTATTTATCCATGGCTTCCAAGAGAGACTGGATGACGGCGACTACGACGATAGTCGACGAATGTAATTACGAGCGAAGGTGGGTGGTTCGGGCGACCAGAAGTCTAATTAAATGGTCGTCCGTGTGTTTATGCTACTTTTAGAAACCGCGAACGAGAGACAACCGTGGAAAAGAAAAAAAAATCGGAGGACGTTCGCACGGATTCGAGTTTTCGAGGTACAAGCTGGCACGAATTTAAACGTGCGGTAAAATGGTGTTTGAATTTCTCGTGAAAAAATATAGGTGGTGTCGAGGGAACAATGAACGCACGTATGAGAGAAACGGGTTTGATATTTGTCACTATAATTGCATGGTAAAATAATTATGGTGAGAAGTTCTGTTTATATAGTTATATTACTGCTATAATGTTGGCACCGAAAATAACTATAATTATTATAATTATATTTAAGATGATGTTTATATATGAAAATGCTAATAATAATAATAATGTTTATACTAAAAATATATATATAGTTGGCATAACTTAACGATTATAATTATAATCGCTTTTTTATCAACTATATATTTGCAACGTTGCTGCAATATTGCGGAATGTAAAAAAATGATACTTGCTTACTGGGAACATTATAATAGCAATAATAAAAATATAAAAATGAAGCTTCTCATCATAATTATTTTACCATGCAATTATAGTCATAAATATTAAACATTTTTCTCTCACCGTTGAACATCAAGAGAAGAATAATAATTATTCTCTTGAGTTAAACATTTTTTAACCTCCATGTATATCGAAATATAAATCAATCTATTTTTATAGTTAGTTTCATGGTAAACAATATCCATTGTATACATTTAAATAATAAATTAAATTTTAGTTTAATTTAATACATTTTCCTGGATTAAATTGTTTAATTGAATTGTTCTAGATAAATTAATGATATATTGAGTAGAAACAATGGCGATCTATAGAAATGATTAAAAAGATCTCAAATTGGATATAATTTAACATTATGAATTTAACAGTACAGTGAAGAGAAGTCACTCCGAATCGCTTCTTTTACAGTGATTATTTTTTTAAAAAGGAAGGAGACGTAATAATTCATTTTTGTAGAATCACGTTTCTGTGCGTACTTATGCCACTACTTTCTCGTTTCTACGGCATGCAGAATTATTGAAAATTCGTGTTCGCGCACGCGATTAACTCGGATTTGATTTAGATAAACGTTAATTCACGACGGTCGCGAGATATTTAGGAAACGTTTTTCTCTCCTTCGCGAATTTCTTTAAAAATGCGAGAAGTAAATCCGTACAGTAGTGGGTTAATGGGAGGAATCTCAGAGGTCCGGACGTGAAGAAAACGTAAAGAACGGCAGCGGAGGGTGAAGGGGATCAGGTCGGATGGAGCCAAGTAGAAGAGAAAGAGAAAAGAAAAAGACACAGGCGGACGGGAGAATATAGAATCGGTCTCTCTGTCGAGTCTATCCAGCCCCGCGGAGGATCTCTAAATTGCCTCTGTTTGTTTCGCAAGCAAAGAAGCGCCGCCGTGCATCAAAATGGTCGATCGCTGCGCCCCGATAGTCGATGTCTAATATATCGAGGAATCCTCTTTCTCTCGGTCCGTGACCCATCGACTCGGTGTTGATTCACCGCGTTTTCGAGTTGAAAGCTCTTTTGGCCGATCGACGGGAAAGATAAAAGAAAAGAAGTGTTGGCGATAAAGTCAAATGGAATACAGCCGCGAGTACGTTCATGACGAATGTTATCGTTCAAGATTAAATTTGCTTAACTTACATCTGAAGTTAATGTATTTTGGAATTACTACTGTAATTATATTAGATGTAGTAAAAAGAAATCCATTATTTTTACTACACCTAATATATTAACGACGTTTGATGCATAAATTATGAATATATACACGAAAGAAACGAAAGAAAGAATTTTACTGAAGTATCTAGAAATTTAGCTAGATACAGATTTGAAAATAATTTATATATTATTACTATCTCTTATAGTTTTATATATTATTCTATATTATATTTATTATTTATTATCTAGATTTACATGGAAAGGACGATTGGTTAAAGTATCTAAAAATTTAGATACAGATCTACAAATAATTTTATTGGACCATCAAAATAATTATATAGGAATTGAAAGCATAATGAGCAATGCTGCAAAAAGTTCTGCAAAGACATTTTAGAGAAAACTGATCAGTAAGGCCCTTCCTTTCCTTGATCCTTTAATGGGTGCATTCAGAACGACAACCGCTAACTGAGCGCTCAGTGAGCTCTTTCATTCTGATTGGTCTATATTTTATTAGGAGTGTGATTTAGTTTTGAGAGTATTTTTTCTAAATTTATTTTAAAAAAAAACCTGATTTATTTAAACAACATATCATATACATTTAATAACTGTTGTACGATCAACATTTAATTCTCTAGCAAGTTTTGTAATGAATTGTGCTGGATTTCGTCCAATAATGCTTGCAAATCTGCATTTTCCAGCTTTTTGTCGTTAACATTGAAATCATTACATTTGAATCGACCGAACCAATATTCATATGTCTTAATTGATGGAGCAATATCACCATAAATTTCTATCAGAGTTCTATGATCTTTAGTTTTCTTCTGATTAAAAAACAAAAACAACGCATGTCAAAAAAAACTCTTTAGAAAGCTCCATTTTTTAAATGGTATAAACACGATGTTTACTGCGTCCATTGTTAGTAAACGACTAAATATAATAATAATATTAAAGCATTAAGAAATAATAGCTGTGATCGGAATATCTTTGATAACACTGACAATAATGCAAAACCGTCTCTCTTGCAAAATCTTCAAAACTAAATCACCCTCCTAATAGAATCTAATGAAATATGCTAATCAGAGAGATGAAAGGGTTCACTGAGCCGCTCAGTGAGCGATTATCCTGAATGCATCAATAATTAAAAAATCACTGAGCGCTTATTAATTAGTTTTCTCTGCTAAACGTAGCCAACCTGTATCATAAGAGTTATAATGCATTTTTGGAAATTTCAGATCACGACCCACGGCAAAAGTAGGCAACATGTACACTCGAACGTCGAATTGATTGCCGCCAAGATGCGCTAATTCGCATTCCTTAATTCCTTAATCACACAAAAATCGTTCACTCTCGTTCGCAGATTTTACTGTTCGCGAATAATGACGAGTCTCGGGAATACCGGGACGAAACAATGCGCGATCAATTAATGTGGCTGCGTAACGAGTTGCGAATGGCGATAATGCGAATATAAATATTTGCCGTGACGTGCGAATTGCAATCGAACGATACGTCGTGCGATAGCTGCCATTATGCGTTGCGACGGTTAGGACGCATCGCAATCACTCCACGTTTTCATAACTTTTTTTACAACTTGCGGCTATTATGTCAGATTATTGTAAATAGCCACATGTTTTCAGTACTTATATTTGAGTAGCGTGATGTAGAATATACGATCACCGACGAGACATTAATTAAAGATCTGATCGTCTCACAGCAGTATGGGTGACTATCGATATTTGAACGAATAATTTATAATATAAGGATAATTTTACGATTTATCGTTATTTAGATACTTCATAGATATCTGTACGTACTTTGGACGTCGGACGCAAGAATATCGTACATCTATATTTGAAGCTGTATTTCATAGCTTTCATCTATGGCCGATCATCCATGTGAGTGAAAACTATGAAAACGAATGTAGTTTCGCAGAGATACATGTAATATTTTTGCGCTTATCTGCGAAACATCTGGATAATCATAAATCATTATGATTACTGCGTGATCATTAATACTGCATTATAGGTTAATTATTCAGATATTTATGTCAGATGTTTTAAATGTTTAACAGTATGCAATGTTTGTAATCTAGTACATTTACGCTCCCGGCGGTCGCATTAATTAATTTGTAATTAATTAAGAAAATGTATGCGCAAGTTATTAATAATGTCTCATCGGTGATATAATCTAAGCTGCGAACGTCCATTTCACGTCATATTGTTATATAATTAATAATTAATAATACATGTAATAATCTATGTGATAAGTTATAAATATTCTGTTTTGTTGCTTCACTTGATGCAACAAATACTTTGAACCATTTTTGATTGGTGAAATTTTTTCTTCTGATTGGTCAATCAAATGTTCCGAAGTATTCGAAGTATTTCAAGTGGATTGTATCATGTCTTAAAAATATTGGTCGGTATTCATAATCCATATTATTTTGAGACATTAAATGTCTAAAAGACGTTAATACTCTGTGGCCGATATTTATAGTCTGTTCTTGTATTTGAAACTGTTTTAAGTATAATCTTAAGATGTTAAGCCAATCTCAAAGGGCTGTAAGAGCATCTTAAGATATTACTTAACACATTCTTAAAATAAGAACGGACTATAAATACCACTCTTAACTGATTAACTTATTTATGACATCTTAAGACTGTATTTAAGACAATCTTAAATATAAGGACCGGCTGTGAATATCGATCTCTGATTGGCTTATGACGTCTTAAGATGGTATTTAAGACAGTCTTAAATATAAAAATCGACTATGAATACTGGCCTATGAATTTTATATGATAGGTTTCGGAAATTAAACACGCGCAAACGATACTTCAAGCGACAGCCACCATTTCGCGCCGTGAGATTTTAGGCGCCAAATCGTAGCCAAGTCGCTCCGTAATTTTACCCATAAGAAAATGCATCGCGAGTGCAAGCCAATCGGAAATGTAGATTGCAATGCGGTATGTTAAGATTATCGTAAGTAGCTGAGTATTTTCAAGATTCTTAATCCTCTGTCTGCAATTCGGATCTTTCTTGGCACCAGTAAAATTTCACTCTTAGATTTCTGCGAAATAAAGGAGAGCTGTTAATAAAGGTTTTAACATTTCAGTTAAAAAAACTGTTCGGTAACAGAGATGTTGAAAAGTAACCCTTGTTCATTTTTTAAAAGTTTATACGGAAAGAATGATTTTACATAAATATCTAAAAATTTCGTTAGGTACAGATTCGAAAATAATTTTGAAAGACTGTCAAAATAATTCTGTAAGATGCACAAACTGGTTGCTAGACTGTACAAACTTTTTGTAGCATTGCTTATAATAACATTTGAGTTTCTTACACAATTATTTTGATGATCAAACAAAATTATTTTGATGGTCAAACAGAATTATTTTTAGATCTAGGTACTTCAGCAAAATCATTCTTTCCATGTAGAACAATAAAAAGAACTTGGGTTGGACAAAAAAAATTCAGATTGCAGGTTAAAGATATTTCAATCTTTCAAGAGTACAATATGATATCAATTTCACCGCATTGCATTTGTGATATATCCAGTAGCAATATTGGCACAACAATAATAACAATAGTAGTATTAAATATAATAACAATAGTACAACATAATAACAATAGTAGTATTAAATGTAAAGAGTTTTGCAATAAATATCTTATTTCGAGCGTCTAGAAAGCGAACTCTAAACGATAAAGGTGATATTTCATTTGTGCGTTTTTGTCGTACGACAAATGTGTGTAGGACAGAGAGGTCTTCGGATCTCTTTATTCTATAGCCAATCGACAGGCTTGAAAAATTTGTCGTATGACGAATGATGAAAACATCGTATGATGAAAACGCACAAATGTAATAGCGGCCTAAAGCTTTCGGAACGTGGACCGCGGATTAAAGTTGGCAACCCGTTGCAAGGCACGCGTACGATACTTCACGCGGTGATCGTCATTTCGCGCTGGGCGTCTTTAGGCGCCAAAACGTCTTCAGGCGTAAGAAAGTCGCTCCGTAATTTTATTCATAAGAAAATGCATTGCGGATGAAAACGAATATCGAAAGTGTAGATTGCAACGCGGTACGCTGAGATTAACGTAAGTAGCTGCGTATTTTCAGGATTCTTGAAGATATTCGAAGATTCTTCAAACAGCGCGATACATGGCACGACCTAAACTATACGATGCCGATTTCACAGCGCGCGTTCAAGTTAAGTGGTAATATTAGCATAATAATGGCAATAGTGGTATTAAATGTAATGAGTTACAATAAATCCTACGTAGCACAGCAGCGTCTGCAAAGCGCTCAGAAAGCGCTTATGTCACTTGCATAAGCGCTTTCTGAGCGCTTTGCAGGCGTTGCTGTGCTACGTGGGACAGCCCGTATTTAGAACGTGCTTTTATCGATAAATGCGAACATTTATTTCTAAGACTTTATACACTGGAAAGAGAATCTGGTTGCATTAATTCTAGTCGAAAATAGACAATCAGAATTTTCTGGTTAAATCTATTACAATTTTAGTTGAGATAATTCTGTTTCATATGTCGGGATCTTCTGATTCGTTCATTTTCAATCAGAATTTTGTCTCAATATATCCTTTAAAATCCTTTATTTTTAGTCGCTCTAAGGAGTGAAATCTTATTCTTAAAGAATAAAAATTGAGTCATTTTTTTTCAAGACTAGACTAAAGAATTTAGAAAGTATTTTTGAAAAAGAGTGACAGAATTTTCAATTTTCAAGCGTAATATTTCAGTCTTTACAGTGAGATTCCACTTCAAAGAATTTAGAAAATAACATATATAATACAAGCTATATAAATGTGCGCATTTATCGTTAAAAGTGTGTTTTGTATACGAGTCGATATCTCACTTCGAGCGCGAGAAAGAAAACGCGCTCTAAACGCTCCAATTTTCGAACGCGGCCACGCGTATACCGAGAGAAGTTGGCAACGCGTCGCACGCGAACGTTACTTCGCGCGATAGCCGTCATTACGCGTCGTGCATCTGTAGCGTCAAGTCGCATCGAAATCATATTGCGCGTCTTTCATGTTTTTATCCGTAAAAAGTGACTCGCAAGTAAAAAAACGAATGCCGGCTGTATCGGAGACACCAATTAGCTGAACTCTAATGTGATAATCGTGAGTATAGCCGCGCCTTTTTAGCGTTTGCAACGATTTTCGAACAAAAATGTAATACAGTCCAAGCTGCGCAATATGATAATACAATCTGACTTGCAATGCGATGTTCTGCGCCACATTGCATCAATATCAAGCAATGCAATATTAAATGTAATAAGTTATAAGAAAATATCTTATTTCAGCCGAATTCTAAACCGTAAAGGTTGTTGAGCGCGATCGCGAATGTACCAAACGAAGTTGACGATGCATCGCACGCGATACTTCATGCAACAGCCGCCATTTCACGCCGGTAATCTCTAGTGTAAAGTTGTATCAAAATCGCTCCGCGCGGATTTTTACGATTTTATCTGTAAAAAAATAACTTGCAGGCAAAAACGGACGTCGGAAATATCGAGAACGCCGACTGCAATTGCAACGTGGTATGCCAGATAACTTTGTAAGTAGCCGTATCCTTTGTAATCGTATACTAATATTCGAATATTTATGCAATGTACAATCTCAGTTATATATTTATCTTGCGTCGCGTTGTATCGATATGAAATGACAATGTAACAGTATTAATATATATACATATATATATATATACAGAGTGAATCAGAATCGTTGAATCAACTTTTTACTATATGAGAAAATTATCGACTTCATACCTAATTGAATTATAATGTGTGCAGTCAATTATTTTCTCATAGGGTAAAAAACTGGTTCAACGACTCTGATTCACCCTGTATATCTCTTGTTTTCGATTTTGTTTACGTTTAAAAAGCGAAGTTTATTTCTGTCGTAAAACTGTAGCGAAATCGTTTTGTAAGTTTTTCGTAATTTTTTTTATCCGTAAAAAGTGATTTGAAAGTAAAAACTTACAGCGATAATGTCGGCGATGTCAAATGCCATTGCAACGCCGGATAGTCATAAGAAGCTGTATATTTTTAGTATTAGTAACGATATCCGAATATCCGGGAAAGCGAGATTTATAAAGCGTTATCTAAGTGATGTTATTTATTTTGCGTCGCGTTGCATTGATATGAAATGACAATGTACCAATTTAAATATAACAATATAAATGTATAGTTATGTTATAGTATGTATCCTGTTCCATAAATCTGTCAAAGCACTCTCTAAAACTTTTAGAGTGAAATCTCACTCTTAAAGATTGAAAATTGACTCATTCTTTTTCAAGAATGACTCAATTTCTAATCTTTAGAGTGAGATTCCACTTGACAAAAATTAAGAGAGTATGTAACAAAGATTTCCAATTTTACCAAGATAAAATGTATATAGACTTTGCTTTTTAGACGAAAATAATGGTAACGCTAATTTTATTATTCTCTATTTATTTCATTATATTTACTTTATAATTTGTACTCTCTAAAATTTTTAGAGTAAATCTCATTCTGAAGAGTGAAATCTCAGTTTTAAAGATAGAAAATTAAATTACCTATTCTTTTTTAAGACTTACTCAATTTTCTTATTCTTTAGAATAAGATTCCATTCCTAAGAATTTTTGAGTACATATAATAAAAATTTCTCTCCAAATTTTATCAAGATAAAATTAGTCAATTTTATCTTAATATAAAATTCTATAGATATAGAAGTCTTTATTATATATCTTTTGTTTTTTAGATGGAATTAGCAATATCAATTTTATTATTCTTATTTCATTATTCTTATTTTATTATTTTATTTTATAATTTATGTACTCTTTCTAAAACTTTTAGTATAAAAATCTCACTCTGAAGAATGAAATACGCTATTACTCTTATATCACTCTTAAAGATTGAAAATTGAGCCACTTTTTTTTTAAATTATTATAGCTCAATTTTCACTCTTTAATGAAAATTGAGATTAACTGCTTACCATTTACTAATATTATTTACTCGATATTCATCAGTTTTGCAAAAAAAGTGAAGCGCGGAGAAAGATATATTTTGAGAATATCGAAACTGTAACATCGCGCATACGTAATATCACTTGCAATATTAATAATATTTAATATTCATCGCATTTAATATTCAATAACATTTGAATCTCTATCAACAATTCGCAGCTTTCACTCATAGAACGCGAATTGCAAATGAATCTAGGAGCATCATTATAAATTTATTCACACATTTATTAATATCTTGTGGTATAATAATTCTTATAATAAATCTCACAAAACATTTATATTCAGTATAATGTCATAACTTCACTATTTTGTTAATCTTTTAGCTGTGATATATAAACAAAATTTGTATGGAATTATCGAGAAATAAAATAAAAATGCACTGTAAATATAATATCCAATGTTATTTCACATTTAAATGTCTTATTTAAATAATTCATAGTCAAACGTGCTGCCTCTTCCTCATTTAGACTAATTAAAGTAAAATAACTAACTAATTAACGTAATGATATAAATGATTAGCGAGAAGCGTTTTTAATCGATTTAATTTATTTTTATCAAATATTAAAATTGTAGTTGCTTTCGCAGCATCTGTCTTAATTTTTAAATCTCTGTATATAAATGACAGCTAAAAGTTTAATAAAAAATGTAGAATAATATATATCTGTCACCGGATTAATCAGTTATCTACTCAATAACTTGATTAAGCTGTGGTTGTCTATGCTCTCTCCTCGTAAAACAATAATGTGAAATCATCACTTTTATATAAGCACACAGTCACTCGCGCTAAGCGATGTATTTTCGCGATCATCATGACATTCGGTATGAGAAGCAAAACGAGACTGATGTATTTCGTTCGCATATGACCACTGTGTCGAGGCCATGTTTACGCTGCCGACCTTCGGCATCGCGTAACAGAGACCGTGAAACGATCAACCCGAAAATACTCATTCAAATAATAGATACAAAGCTACGTGATATACTTACATTGTTAAAACTGTCTCTCACGAACTATCTTCTTGAGATATAACTGCTCGATATACATGTCGTCGTATAAACTATCGTGTGAAATGAATGAAAGAAATGTCGACAAGTCAAAAATTCTTTATTTTTATATATTTAAATATTTTTAAATATATATAGATTAAAAATATTTAAAAAGAAAGAATTTTTAATTGTACAATATTTCATTATTGTTTTATAATTAGTTAAATCATTCAAATCGTACATTTTTAAAGAAGTTTAGAAATAATTAGAAAAAAGAACTAATGAGAGTTAAATGCGGATATCACGGTGTGTGAAATAAATTAATTAACGATCAATTAAAGTTACATAATTTGTAGTCTTTCTTTCTATTGTTTTTTTAAATTTTAAAATATTTAAATTAAAATTTAGAAGTATTGAAAACTGAAATTAAAAGTCTTAAAACATAAAATATTTTGTAAACTGCATATACAAGGATATACAGATCCAGACCAGTCGGAGAAGTTGGCCTGTACATGCTGTTTATAAAAAACTGAATTGGAAAGTCCTCATTTTGCAATTTTTGCATATTTTTTAGTTACCGAATAAGCAAAATGTCTAAAATCGACGCATAAAATAACTTTAAAATATATCTCTAAGAGCTCTTTAAGAAATATCTTTGAGATATTTCATAAAGTACTTTGAAAGATATTTTAATGTTATTTTATACATCGATTTTATTTGGCAATTTTTAGAAATTAATATCTCTTTAACTGTTGTGACCATTGCAAAATAGTAGAGAACTTTTCGATTCAGTTTTTCATACACAGTGCGTACATGCCGACTTGTCTGGATTATCCTATATAATAATATCATCAATCCCTTATATATTTCTTTATAGTTTATATCGTGGCTATTTATTAAAAAGATCGCAGATTCGAAGTACACATGATTGAGTTATTTCGTGTCCTGCTCATTTCTATTCTTTGAAATACTTACATCTGACTAAATAATGATCTCTATTCTTCCCTTTTTTTTTTAAATACATAACTCAATAAAAACTTTCTAAAGGTATAAATTCTTACACATCTTCGTTTTTAGCACCCTTATTAATGGGTTTTTCGTGTCCTGAATTTTCATCACTTTTACAAGTATATAAAAATTATTAAACAATTTATACGTATATTTTGACATCTGTAGAAAGTATTTGTAAAATTGTACACACACACACACACATATATATATATATATATATATTTATATATTTATAACAAATTGTATAATTATATATTTATATAAATTGCTATAACTAAATATATTTAATAAAATGAGAAAAATGCACTTTTTCATACAAAAATGTAAAATTCTGAAACAAAAATGTTTGTAAAGGAAAAATGTTTCAATATTTTAAAGTCGACATTCCAAATTACAAAAGAAAAACTATACATATAGTTCAAGTGTCGGCTGTCTAAAAAATTTAGATATTTAGTAATTTGAAAATGATTTTTTTAATATGCATGAATGATTATAAATTGAACATATTGCATTTTAAATAATGCATTTTATTATTACTGTTTAATAATTTATTAGGAAAATGTTCTTCATAACATTACAGACAACATAATACAATATATAATATTACTGATAATATTTAACACAAAGATTCGAAAAATCATCGTATTTATTAAGGACTAATATGTTGTTTTAGGGTTCAAATTTTGTTGAAAATAAAGAAAAAATAAACATTTTTTACAATACGTGGGTTGTTTGAAAAGTTTTGAGTTTCAACATGAAGACATGAAGTGTTTTCGTTTGATGAAATTCTGTGTCCTCCGAGCCTAACTTTGAGCTTAGGAAACAGGAAAAAGTCGTTGCGGCTTAGATCTGGTGAATACGGTGGGTAGTTCATTAATTCGAATCACAATTTGTAAATTTTTGTTATGGCGATCGTCGATGTTTCAATTTATCCGATTTTTTCCATTTTTACAAAAACACTGACATCGACTAGCACAAATGACTCTCAGACAACTGAGCGTTCAAAATGGCTATAATTTTCACAGATATTTTGCAAAACATGTACGTACGATTGTAGTATCAGAATGATTTTGACGAGTAATGCCATTTTCATGTTGAGGTTCAAAACTTTTCAAACAACCTTCGTAAATGTACACTCTGTACACACAATGGGTCATTTATGACCCAGAAATGAATTTCGGAGTTATTCTAGTTAAAGGATAACGCACGAACTGAAGCTGACAACGCATAAAACTTGTTCTCTGAAATGCTGAACTTTTCTTATAATAGAATAGAAGAGAGATCAGTATTTGACCAAGTACTCTTAATATTTCAAAGAAAAGAAATGCCCAGGACACGAATGATCTAAAGATGTGTATTAAAGTATTTATGAGAATTACTTCATTTTTATACATTTATAAAGATAATGAAATTAACTTGGGATAATTGCTTATCATGTATAACTGTGTACGAGTGAAAAAATATTAAAAAATAAAACATATCGACAATATCACTACACGTAATGCTTTGTAACTAATTACATGTTTCTTGATAAACTACTTCTTGTAACATCGTAGTCTTTAAATGAATAGAGATATTAAAGAAAAGAATTAAGGAACTTGATTAAAATAAACGCGATATATGTATAATACTGCGCACCGTATTTTGCAGTGTTTTGTAACGAAATTCGTATTTTAAATGTTGTAATTCGCTGACCGGCCGGTCGGCGTGACCTCGGTCGAAAGTCACCGGCGTATACTCGCATATTCGCACCACGTCGTAACCGACACAATAAACGGTCGAGCGCGGTGTCAGTCTCGTGTATTCCCTCACACCGAACGGTAGTGGATATTGTGCACAATGATCGCAATATCGATTGGTATGTGCAATTGTAATTAAGCGTATCTCTCTCCCGATATTCATAACCCCGTCGCTATTGCCGTTCCCAACATCGGAATTTCCTTTCCTCCATTTCACGTTATTCGATCTACATATGTAATGAAATCATACGATTGGTTATCATCATGTGTTAATTAGGGTCCTGCGCAGTCGACGAAAATACATCGAGTCGGTGACGATCGAGGCTGTCGAAGTGTGAACCGTGGGAATGAATATCCAGTAACGCAAAACAGGAGCGTCGAAAATCGAGAATGTTGAGAATCGGAAGTGCCGACGTATGAATCGCAAGCGAATGTCGAGAGTTGTCGAAAGTCCGGAATGTTGAACGTTCGTTATTAATAATTTCGCGCGTGCTCGTAATTAATCGCGTTTCCCTGATTGACGCGGGTCTTCGAAGCAGTCCTTTACCAGATTTCAACTTGGATGCAGTGCTGGCGAGATTGGACAGCGAACACGTCTAGTGAGTACATTCATCAATACTGAATTCCGTTCTTTGAATAATTATTTATTAGAGTTATTTGTTATTGATATTGTATATTGTGTAATTGGTACATGATATAAATAACTCCATTAATTAGTTTCTTACTTGTAATTATTTTGAAATTAAATAAATTATTTAGGAAAATTACTTGAAAATAATTCATGATTTTTATATTCGAGCGCAATAATAAGTTTAATTAAATTTTTGAAAATAAAATTGTAATCTGGTATCATGTAGAATATTGTACATTCATTAAATTGCAATCAATAAGTGTTTTGCACAAAGATTGTTTTGTATACAGTACGTGGTACGATACCCATTAACTTGATAAATAAAATATCACTAATAAATACTATTCTATATTTCAACTTACGAATAAATTTATCTACTATGAATACATATAATAATGATTAGTTATTTGATATTTTTCCTCAAAAATTTGAATATAGACAAATGATTTTGAGAAATTAAATTTAACCCAAATTAATAATTAATCTGTAACCAGAAATATATTCTTTTAATTACATAATTTAGAATGTGAGAGACAATATTATGAAGTATAATAGCAGACCATGTCGGAAAAAGCAGATGAAAAATATATAAAAAAAACTTGAAAGATTAATTACATTTTTATACTTTAAATCAAAAAGCATTAATTTATGAAAAATTTGATTAACAATTTAAAATTTTGAATAATAGCAAAATATATTTTTATCTATAATTAAATAAGAATAAATAGTATCTTTTATTATACAAATTACATTTAATTTTTATTTAGATTTTTTTATGTAGTTACATTTTTTAATGTAATTATATAATATAAAGTTTTTTTA
>NW_011627125.1:1329936-1357967 GCF_000204515.1 Acromyrmex echinatior | reverse complement strand
CAATAAAATATTTATAATATATACAGTAATATATACAGTAATATATTTATCTATAGATAGATAGATAAAATTAAATATATTTCAGGATTATATATTATTATAATTTAAATGATAATGAGATTTTAATTTTAAACTAAATTTTTCTATTTTATTTATTAAAATTATTTGATCTTTTTTATTAAATCTTTAATCTTTTACTAAATATTTGTTTAATGGACAAATAAAAAAATGTAATGTGTGCGCAATAAATAATATTTCACGAAATATTAATTATTTTGAATAATTGCATAATTCGGATATTGGATTTATATGTTACAGATTGCCCGTCATAGTTTTTATAACTGTAGCGGAAGATTCCGACAGAATTTGAGCACTGCATCTATTTTCAACGATATTGAAAAGTATATATATATATATATGAATCGCAGTCAATCATCGCATGTAATTTCGAGTAATATCTTTGTTAATACTATCGTATAGTGTCGCGCGATTATCACATTTTAATAACTAGTTTGTGTTTTCGGGAGTGTGAGTGTTCAATCAGTGCAACGAGGGAATTTGAGAGGAGGAGGAGACCCGGGGAGGCATCAGGCGACGGCGGAGCAACCCTGAGGTGATTAATATTTTATTTTATTTATCATTTTTTATTCTCTTGCGTGAAATTAATCATTTACACCCGTGACAGCCATACGTATGTATAATATGTCGTATTATTATGCGATGTAATATTTAGAAAATATTTTTAATATTTTATTCTTTATAGAGAATTTTAAATAGTTAAATCGCTTAATCTGACTATTATTCTCGTATAATATTCAAATATTTGAATCTTTTATTTACGAAATGTCCATCAATTCGATGATTAAAAATAACTTTTTCTCAAAAGATATAAATTGCTTTAATAAATGTTTCTATTCAAAAGTGAATTAAAAAATTCGGTACGCACAATAACTTTTTCATTGTAATTTTAATTACTTGAAACACTTGCTTGATAAGTTGGAAATATTTGCATTTTCAGATATAGCTACAATGCAGTTACAATTCCGCTGTTGCGCACTGTCACTGTGAGTAATTATCTTTTATTTTAAATTAAGATAATGGATCTATACAAATGTGACGAGAGAAAATATATAGATTTATATATTTATCAAGTTAACAATAACTGAAAATATAGCACTTTTAAATTAGATCAATTATTTCAAGATGGATGGATTTGAAAAGATCAATACTGAATTCTGAATACACTGTTTATTGATTTATTGTGGGTACATTTATACAAACATAGGACTCACTATAAAATTGAGCTCAATGTTTTATATTATCTATATGAGATAGTAATATAAGAATTGTAAATAATTATTAATTAACATTTGAGAAAGTACTAATTTATATTTTCTCCTTCCTTTCTTAAATATTATTTTAATAAAACTGAAAGTTTGCATTCTTTATTTCTTTATATTTTCTCCAGATTAAGTACGTACGTAGTACGTTAGTAGAAAAAGGCAATATTTAGAAATACTTTCAATATCTATGCATATATCACAAATATAAATAAAAGGCAACAGAAAATTTAATTGTCATGTCCCTCAATCAATTTATTAACAAGAACGCGCTAATGATTATTAATTATATTTATTTACACAATACAAATTTTACCTTAATCTTTTATAACCCATCCATATTGACAATTTGATTTTATACTATGTGAAAATAAAATGACATAAAATCCGATAAACATTTCATTGCAAAACAAAAGAATTTTTCGTATAGATTTTGTCGAAGTTTATGAGTTTCGTGCCAGTGATTTAAAAAAATTTTTAATTAATGAAATAATATTTTTAATATACAGGGTGTTTGATAAGTAATGATAAAAACTCTCGCATAAAGGATAGAGCGGATTAAACTGTATTGAAAAGTTTTTTACCATTTTCGGAATAGCTAACGAGATATTAGTTATTAAAAATCACCGAATATTGATTTTCAATAATTTTTTACTTAAATACTATCAATTTTTTAATACTGCATTTTTTTATTAGCAACTATTTTTACCAACATGAGAAAATGCAGAACTAAAAAAATTCTGAAAAAATTCTTAAAGCTTTATTAGAAGAAAATAAACAATTTTTGTTTCTTGCTTTTTTTCTGTAAAGTTGATAGTACTTAACTAAAAAATTATTGAAAATCAATATTCGGTGATTAAGTAATTTTAGTAATTAATATTATTAACTATTGCAAAAATTGTAAAATGATAGAGACTTTTTGATTCAGTTTAGTCCGCTCTATCCCTATGCGAGAGTTTTATCGCTACTTATCAAACACCCTGTATAATATAAAACTCCCATTGCATATACAGGATGAATCAGAGTAGTTGAATCAGTTTTTTATTATCGACTAATTATCGATTTAATGGTACAAATGTGTGGATAACATCGTGCGAATTCTGAGCGCGAAAAGACAGTTTGACGATGAGTTGAAAATTGTTACAAGATTTTATTTTTATACGAAGATATTAAAAAAAATATATATATATATTTGTGTGCCCAGATCAGTAATTTGCACGATGTATCCACACATTTGTATCGTTAAGTCGATAAGGTGTGAGGTCGAAAATTTCCTCATAGGGTAAAAAACTGTTCAATTACTTCGATTCATCGCATATACAAATTTTTTATAAATATATATATTTATTTATCAAAAGAAAAATTTTGATAACGTCTTAATAATAAATTTCTTAAAAATATATATATAGACAACACGGAAAATTCATATTCATTGAAAAATACAAGTATTTGTAAAAAGCCAATTATTTCATTTCGAATCTCATGTTATCTCTCACTGAACATCATCGACCGTCGTACATATATTGAATGTTGAACGTTCCAATGAGCACCTGATCGAAGTTTCTTTCGGCTTATGATCCCGCCGGTTAATTATAAATTGACATTTTTGTCACGTCGTTGTTATTATCCATTACTTCTCATGTCAAATAATGCCATTTAAATTGACTGCGAATTAATATTACATCGGCTGCAAATAATGCATTTTATTCTATACATATCTATACCTTGAATTTCCGAAAAATTTCAAAATTTAACTTGTAGCATAAAACATTTGATTGATTACAATACATCCGATGATTTAAAAATCATTTAAAATTAATTAAAAAATATTCAATTGTGATATACTATATTTATAATGTATATAGTAAAAATAATACGTAATGTTTTATTATGGTTTGCTTACATATTGTGGTATTCAATAGATCGTATATTATATTTAATGCAAATTATGTACAATCTAAAAATTGTAAATGTTTATTTTGAAATATAATTTAGCTGAAATTTAACGCTAAAATATGTATATGCATATAAAGAAAGATGGAAATATATTAATGAGGTAGAGAGGGAGGAAGAGAGGGAGGGAGGGAGGGGGAGAGAGAAAGAGAGAGAGAGAGAGAGAGAGAGAGAGAGAGAGACAAAAGTGATCGATTGTCAAGCAAGATTTACAACTACTTCTTTCCATGATAATAATTCTTGATATTGTGTTCGAATAACAACAAAAATAAGTACAGATTTCATTAAGAATATAATTATAAGAAATTAATTACGAGCAATTATTAAGTTAGGATTTATTCTCGTATTAAATTGCCATGATCAGTGCAATTTAGAGAAATCTGCTGTTGAACAGCGCTATTTATGAAAACGATCATGGCTCGTCTCTCGACGTGGCAAAAAAAATTTCATCGCGAAAGTCCAATTTGAGAATCGCCCCATGGGCGCAGTGGGCAAAAAAAAAATGATCCATGCGGATTCTGAAAGTTCAATTTTCCGGGGCGGCAAGAGAGCTTGTAACGGCAAATATGCGTCGACCTTTTTGTTTCGATCTCGCGGGACTTCGATTCCCGCGACGTTGAATATTCATGCGATTTTATTAACTACGTTTCAAACATCGCTTTCAACGGGAACATTCTTTATCTTCTTAGATATCTTTATCTTTCTCTGCTTCTGTCCGACCTTCGTCATGCACATAACGTCGCGACGCATCAACGGAAGAATTCTCTTTCGCGAAATTAAATTTTACTCGATCGTATTGTTCCCTAGATTACTTGACGTTTAGTTGCCTCGTCAGACGTCGTTAACTATTACAAGCGAAGAAAATATCTTGATCTTTTTGCTGTGCTGATCCACGTTGACAAATTTTTATGAGATTACGATGCATATTCATCTATAAAATCCGCGATAACTTATACGAACAATTCAATTAACTCCAAAGTTCAAACTAAATTTATTGCTGTTGCAAACAATAAACTGTAAATTTGATCATCATACTATGTATAGTGTTGTATTAATCCTTACGGCTGTATAATGCTATCATGGTATCTATTGAACTTTATAATAATTTAAATTATATTTTAAAATTATTAGAAAGAAACGTATTGAATGTTATTTTCAATTCATCTTTTATTTCCACGTACATGATGTAATATTTTTTATTATTTTATTTCATCCAAATTAATATTGTGCTTTCAGTTAATTGCTTATACCATACATATTTGTTCCTATTTGTCATAAAGTCTGTATGAAAAAAAATATATAGCTTCTGTTATATATAAATTATACAGTTTAAAATAGAAAATGCGAATACAGGAAAATTAAAATTGCCCAATGCCGAGAAAATTAAATAATGATATCATAAACCTCAAAAAATGATATCATAAATTTCATATTATTTTTGTCATTTTACATTTTTCATTTCGTACTTAATATTTTTTACGAAATAAAAGAATTAAATTAAATTTTTTTTCTCTACAAAAGAACCGAAAGAATTAATAATAATTCGCAAAAGGATGTGAGGATAGAGTGAGAATGATATAATAATGAATAACGTAATATTTAATTATGGCAATACGCAATACCAACAGCATGTTTTCAATAGGGAGTAACTTTCCGTTTCGAAAATCCGTTTTCCGGAGAGACTCGTAACGTTTCGTCAGTAATACTTCATTCGCTATCCTCTACCCGGATCGGGGCAAGCGTTCACGAGAAAATTTTTCCCACGGCGCACGGAAAACTTTCGCCGAGTTATTCACGCGCGCATATTAGTGCACATTCATCCTTCGAAATAGCGCTAACCTCCGACCTGAGAACAATTTATCGGAGGGCGAAGCCCCCGGCCGCTACCTCCGCGAGAGCTGTGGGTTACTTATTTGCACGTTTCCGCAGTTTACATAGCTTCGGAGAGCCCCTTGGCCGACCTTTCTCTCGGATCTCTCGTTCATTCGTTCATTCGTCCATTCGTACGAGTGAAGCTCCACGAGCGAATGAATTGGCAATACGAATCGAACCCCGGCCGATTCTTGTTAGGTTTCAATGCATCGGTGCATCGGTAATTGACCGTCTATTTGTTGCTCCAAAATGGTACGATGTTATTGATGCAGCGTATCTTTCAAGCGCTCAGTTATACAATACGTTGCCCTGTATGTGTTTGAAAATCATTATATATAGTATACGAAAAGTACAGTTTTGCTAAAGTATTTACAAATTTAGATAGATGTCTGAAAATAATTTTATTTTATTATAAAAATAATTATATAGGACACTCAAATTAATTGCTACAATATCTTTTCGTAGCATTATCATCAACAATTAACGTTTAACATAATTATTTAGATCTAATAAAATTATTTTCAGATTTGTATCGAGCTAAATTTTTAAATATAATACTTTGGCGAAAATCATTCTTTCCCTTCACAAAATGAACGATTTTATTGAAGATTTAAAAATTTAGCCAGGTAACAAATCTGAAAATAATTTTGTTAGATCAGCAAAATAATTACGCAGGAATCTCAAGCATGATAAGCAATACTGTAAAAAGTTTTGACATTCTAGCAGCCAGTTTGAGTGTCCTGCATGATTATTTTGATGGTCCGACAAAATTATTTTCACATCTATATCGAAGTAGGATACAAAAGGAGGGTACAATTTTCACTTTTAAGCGACTGTTCGAGACTTATTTTACTTTTATATTTTCTTATAAATTTTTCTTCATAGAAATTGAAAATTATCATAATAATGATGCTACATTCAAGGAAAAATTTGTACATTGAAATAAAGAATAAAATCTTTATTCGTATCGTTATGCTGTCAGTCATGTTTCAATCATTTAAAAACTAGTTCAAAATTGTTAACCCAACTCTGTATGAAATTAATTTTTAAATGATTGAAGATTAACTTGATAATGATTTCGCAACAATGTGAATAAGGATTGTTAACTTTATTTTAATATACCAATTTTTGCTTGAGTAAAGCGTTAATATAGTAATTTTCAATTTCCATAAAGAAAAATATATAAGAAAATATAGAAATAAAATAGTCTCTATATAGTCACGAAAAAAGTTATACCCCCTTTTTTAGATATTTTACATTATTTAATAAAACCGTTCTTCTCTCATGTGTTAGATTAAATTAGAGACAGTCGATAGGAAAACAGACAAAAATATATGAATTTCGATAAAGCATTGAAGCAACATAACGAGACAACGAGCTAAATCTCTCCCTTCACCAATGATATAAAACTACGAAGCGCAAATTTTTCGTGTTGATTTTGAAGCTGCGTATATTAGCGTCTGTTGCACGGAATGCGGTGATAAAAAACTATTTGTAGCTGCCACATCGGTGCAAGTATCCATGTTTCGCGATGCCCAAACCCACGGATTGTCCATTTTATTTTGCGCACTACGTACGCGTAAAATATAAATTGTTTTGCTCGAGGATATGCTTGTTGCTGCGGGAGGAAAAAAAAAACGGCGCGCGAGTAACAAATAACGATTCGACATTTTATGTTTTACCCGCTCATTAACGAATTCATGATCAACAAACCGGAATTTGCGAAAGGTTTGAGAAACAAAAAAAATGTGTACGCCTTTGCGCAAGCTGAATACCGCGTGAAATAATTGACGCAATTAAATATCGATATTGATATTGCGAGTGCAATCTGAATGAATCGATAAATGGATTCGTTGCACTGCCAATCAACGCACGAATGCACTATGACTTCCTCGTTAACAATAAGGGATAAACCGTATTCCGCTAATGAGTAAACAAATTTAATTTCTTGTATGTACGTATAAATTTTTAATATTCGATACATATAAAAAATATTTTTATTCATGAAAACTATTACAGTTTTTGGAAAACTATAGAAATTCATATTTTTCATCTTTTAAAATTTAAAATAATTAAATTGAAGCAATCTCTCTCATACATATTTTTACATAGACACACTGAGAGAAAAATGTTTAGTATTTCTAACTATAATTAGATATTACTATAATTATGATTGTTATTGCTATAATATTAGTAATAATAACTATATATATAGTTTTGGCAACAAATGTATATAGTTATATAGATCTAAATGACTATAATTATAGTTATTATAATTATATTATAGTTATTATAAAAATGATTGAAATTACGCATGGAATGCTAGAGATTCAGATTCGATAATATTTCAGCTGAGATAATATTTTTTGCAATAAATAAATTTATTTACAGATTTGCAACATATTAAGATCTCTTGAATAGATGCCTATAGATCATTAAAATTTAATTGTGAAATTGATATTTATTTCAGTAGTTTAGTTACGTTTTTAAGTTCAATAAAATTTCGGCGCGCAGTTCAAATGACTATAAATATGGTATATATGAATGTACATATACATATAGTATTAAAAGATCCAACTTCGACCGTTATAGACATTTTCCCATTTGTTAAAATTATTATAAAAATAATTCAAATGACTACAAAATTATATTAGTAATTTGAATAATTTTTATGTTAATTAAAATCTTTTTTATGATTATAATAACTATAATTATAACCATTTTAGATTGCCAACTAAATATATATTTGTTGTTAGAATATACGATTATTATTATTATTAATATTAACAGTAATAATCATAATTATAATAATATGTAATTATATAATAGTTTCAAATACCAAACATTTTTCTTTCACAATTAGGGCACATATTCACGCGTTGAGATTTGAATATAAAAATTATAATAAAGAAAAGCATAATCACTTGATTGAGTTTAGCATCTCCATACTGTCTAAATTTCGTGAAGTGAAACCTCACTCGAAGAGACTGTCTCATTCAATTTAGCTTGTCTTGAAAAAAGAATGAAAATACGGCCATTCTTGTTTGAGAATGGCAGATTTTCACTCTTTTTAGAGTGAGATTTATTCTTTTGAAATAAGATTCACTTTAAAGGAGTGAAATCTCAATCCCTTTTTTGAAATACCAAGGTATGGGATCCTCATTTCAAGAAAGGAATTGAGATTTCACTCCTTCAGAGTGAATCATCTCATTCCAAAAGAGTAAATTTTACTTTAGAGAAAATGAAAATCTACCACTCTTGAACAAGAGTGGCCGTATTTTCACTCTTTTTTCAAGGCAGGCTAAAATTTTCAGTCTCTTGGAGTGAGATTTAGAGAATACAATAACTTTTATTGATTCTTAAAGATATTATTTAAAATTTTATTTTTTTATTCCTTCATGAATATTATGCATAAGAAATAATTTAACATATCATTATGATGTTTTGTTATCAGACAACGTGTCGTAACAAAAGGGGATGAATTGGTTTCACGTTTATGAGGGGGGAACCTATATAATCCGGACTCACTACACGGGCGACGATCGTCTTAGGACGTGCTTCCGGTCGGGAGCAGATCTGGGGATTCTAACATCCTCTGAAACGCTCACGTCAAGGGGATTTCAGGAGATCGCTACACGGACCGATGTGGTTAATTTTATAAATAATTTATAGACGCCCAATGTGTGCGCGAGTGTACATGGTTGTCCCCCCCCCTTCCCTTTCCCTATTATGCGGCATTAATAAACCGTTGCTCTTCCGGACATATTATTAACGTCGGGCTTTTTAATATAACGCGTAAATAAATAACGATGTAAACGTGTCATTAACTGAATGTAGTCTTTTCAATATTCATGTAGTTGGCTAAATACGATTAACATATCCAATTAGGTGATACAAATCGTATACTCGGTATCAATTATTAATGGAGGTGCCTCGATTCTGTTCGTGATAATTTGTGTAATCAATTATTTATAAATTGTACAATTACCTCGCCAGATAGATTAAGAAAACCAATACGCAATACAGGGAGACAAGTTGAATACTTGAAAGTATATGTATGTGTAGAAACAATAATTAAATGTGAAAAGAAAAGGATAAATAACAGAGAAATCATGATATCAAAGTTAAAGTTTATTTTTGATAATCTATTATTTATAATAAAATGTTTATGTAATTTTATATCTTGTAAAAAAGAATCATAACGGACATTTATGTATATTAAAAATATCAGAACATATGTACGAATACATATATTGAAATATATAGCGTATAAAACGAAGTAGAATTCTATTCTTAAATTTAGACATGAAATGTAAATGATCTAAAGTAAGCTCTGTAAGCTTTAGAGAAAAATTATATAATCTAACAATAATAAAATGGAAATTTATTATCCATGTATCGATATAATAGTGGCTATGTTCTATAAAATATTTATAAAAATAACTATATAAGTTTATTCGAGACTTTTCTCAGATTATTCAATGAAGTCTTTTAGGATTTGCTTTATAAGCTTTTTTTCGCGGCTCGTAATATATTCCAACCGCATATTATTCTTTGCCCTTTGGGTAAACCGCCGCACTGGGATCTATCATTTTTGCGTATCAGGAGAAACCGCGAGACATCAAAATGATGTACAACTCTAGTTCTTCTCCTTTAAAATGAACGTAGTATTAATACGTACCTCGTTGCAAAAAACGATCCATAATTACTGTAAATAAATAAATACTCTTTATGTATTTATAAATCAAATTTCTTTCGGAAAGATTTCTTCAAGAAAATATAAGATCCTCTCCTAAATATACGTGTATGTTTGCTATTAAAAATGATTATTCAGAATTATAAATGATTTATAGAAATTTGATATAATCTGATATCGTAACTAAATGTAATAAATCTTTTGGTTAAGGTCAATTACACATAATATAGATAATTATATTAATTTTACATAGTTTCATCTTCATGTCTACGCGTTATAGTTTTCTCCCTTTTATTCTAGACAAAGTACTCGTGCTTCTCGACCTGTATTTCGCCACTACCGAGATAAAAGTAATGACATTACCATCTGTCGCGCAAGCCATCCTTGTAATCGATAGCGCAAGGACATTCGTCCGTCCGTCCAGACCGTCCGCCCGGCCATCCATTCATCCATCCATCTATCCATCTATCCATCTATCCATCCCATCTATCCGCCACCCGTCTACCCGCGAACTTAACGCAGCGTTCAGCGCGATGCAAGAAGCGGCCATTATCGTTCTCTCCTTTTTGCGTTCCTGCGTTGTTCCACTTTTTTCGATACTTTCAATTTATAGAAACGAGATTCCGCCACTTATCCTGTATGGAAGTCCCCGCTCTCCTGTCGGAGAGGAGAGTTTTATTATAAACTCTCGCACGTACCTCTCTCGCGATCGGATTAATGAACATGATGGGTTTAACGAAGCGCGTCTCTTTCATCGATGGCGTTCGTTAATAATCTTTGATGCGAGATGTTCTGCGAACGCAGTGGGGCGTTTGATGGAAGACAGTATTGTTCAATGCGAGAGAGAAAAATTTAAAAAAGAAAGAGAGAACGACTAAAATAATTACCCTTCTTAAATTAGAAGTTAGACCGAATCAACCAAAAAGGCGCGACGACGTGATACGTTTAAGAATGAAGAAGTAATTAATAGAAAGACGTATCTTAATAATATTACGTCAAACGCAAAGAATGTTTTGCTATACAATAAAAAAATATCTACTATGTGATATTTAATTATAAATTTCGATAATATCGATAATATCGGATTCCATTCTGCCGGCTATTTCATTACTATCGACTGTTCTTATCTCAATTTCTGTAAAAACTCAGCAAAGAATCCTTTGACTTCAATTTCGCTTCTTGAGTAATGTAAATTTGCATTTGAATTAGTGACGCATTAGGCGTGTGTGCCTTTATGTTAATGAGTTCATTGAAAAAGAGAAGTCGTACTGAGCGTATCGTAGAGTCACTAATGGAACGTTGACCGACCAAAAAGGTCCAGGCGGATTGGGAATCACAGCGAGCGAGACGTAGGAAAATGTCGAGCGAGATACGGGCAGATTTAAAGGTCTGTTTTCATTGCTATTCCGAATCGTGTGTGGGCTTCCGCACGGTTTCCGCAGCCGGTGGGTTTCCGCTGTCCTGTATAGAAGCAGGCTACAGTTTGATTGGTAAATCTACGGCTGCCCAATGATGCGTTTATTTGTCGAAAGAATCAGGGCAGCGTCCGCGCGAGACAGAGCGATGAAGATGAGGATGAGGATGAGGATGAGAGGGGGCAAGTAGTGCAAGTAGGATACAGCGAGGTTGCAGGGTGAATGAAACGGGATGGAACCGAAAAGGGAGGTCGTCCAACCGTCTCTCTCTCTCTCTCTCTCTCTCTCTCTCTCTCTCTCGGACCGCGTCGCGTCGTACAGCACTCCACCGCAATCAGTAAACCTGTAAAACATTGGATTAGGTGGCCCTAGCGTGACCTCGCTCCGACTCTCGTGGACGCGGACCGGAGTTCCAATTTCCAAGCTATGGCTCTCGCTACGGAGCGGTAGCTATACACGCGCTCTTCGTTCTCCAGCTCGGCGTCGCGATACGTTATCCAATAGCGCTCGAATTATTCTCGTTTTATTCGCCGTGCCAGCAGCATGCGCGACCACGGCGCACATCCTGCGCTTCCCGTATCGTAACCGGTTAGCCAGGCCCGCTGCTGTTCCGCGAGAGAACGATTTATTCCCCTACGTTTCTTCCTCCCCCTCTCTCTTGCTTCGCTGTCTCTCATTTTCTCTTTCTTTCTCGCCTCTCTCTCTCTCTCTCTCTCTCTCTCTCTCTCTCTCTCTCTCTCGCTTTTTGTCTCTCCAGTTAACAAATTCTTCGCCTTTGTCGCGCGATAAATTTGATTTATTATTATCGTTATTACGCTTGTTATTCCGCTCGGATGTAAAGTCTTGCCCGCGTAATTCCCGACCTCACGGGATACATGGCTCGTGTACACCGCGCTTCAAGAGTCGACGCGTCATTACCAATTTATCACTGTCGCCCTCGTTTATTCTCATCGGTAGATAATCAGCTGTGGAATACCAGCGGCCACCGGTGGGCCATGTCGTCGCTCACTGACTTCGCGCCGGCTAAATCGAACAGACAGCTCTTCTCTCGATTTCAAATATCCGGAAAGTTACGTCATTTAGAATCGCCTTTTCAACCTGAGGATGTTTGCGTGCTTGTTACCGACGATAGTCTTCGCTACTTGCCGAATCCTCTTCCCCTCACCGCTGCGTCGCGCCGAACAGGTTTAGTAGCCACTCGACGATGTTTTCATCCGAAATTGTCATGTGGCACACAAACACACACACATACATATAGGTCCTTCTCCTCGAAGAACAAAAAGGAGGGAAAAAGGGAATAGAGAAGGATCTCTCAGGGAGAAAACACCGCGCACAAGAGGGATGGTCGCGCGCACTTTGGTCGAGCTTGAGAGAAAGACGGAAAGCGTGTCGATGTGCCGGTAGTGGTGTGGCGGTGGTGGGTAGGATGATAGTAGGAAGGGAGCTAGCCCCTGGTGCGCTCGCGCACCCGATCGTACACCCCCGACCAACCCTCTGAGCGCGCGCGAGAGAGGTCCGTCGAGCTGGAGAACCGTGGTTGGAATGGCGTCCTCGTTGGTATGGGTATTCCCGTCACTCGCAAACGTACACGACCAACGGGGCACACGCACACGCTTGAAACATAGTACACATACGAATCGACGCGCACACACACACACACACACACACACACAGGCGTGTATACGCCCGCACGTGTATACGGCTCGGTTGGTGAGTGAAAGAGTGGGGAGCCGGGATGTCGGAGGGTTGCTGAAGTTTCTCTAACGCTCGATGGCGTACCAGTGCGGATCGTGATTCTGCGGGACGCGTAGCGTCGCGGCGTCCTCCGTGTTCTCCGTATCCTCTACCGATCTCGCGCGTCCGTCCGTTCGTCCGTCAGCGTTCCGACCGAACGGCGCAAACGGCCGGCTTATAAGGCCCAGTGCGACGAGAACTGCCGGGAGAGAGATCGGAGTATCACACAGGGGCCATGTGGGGGAATAGTAAATTTGGGAAAAATATGAGAGATATATGACGCTCTCCATGATAAGATGCTTCTTATCACTGTGACAATTACGGGACGTCTCCTTAATACCGAGCGTCTCCTTCGAGCGCGAAAAGTTACATTGGTTGCCGTCCGGAAGGAATACGATAGCTCCCGAGGAGATCACGCTTACATTTTTTATTTTCCAATGCTTTTATCGTTTCTTCTCGCATATCGACGTCCCGATGACCAGACAATGGCTGAGAATAAACGTACGATCGAAGATGAAGGGAATTTATGCTGAGAGTACGTTCATTGATGATCGAGTCGAATCGAGTCGACCCTTTTGATCTTGATCGATATAGGTCGAGAGCGAATGCACTTAAATAGTCCTATTGCTTAATTGACGTTTGTACTTCAATAGTTCTCCGTGCGCTCCCACTCCCGTTTTCATTAAGGAGTTCTTGAAGCGTAATTGCTTAGATCTCATTTAGAGTAAAAGAGCGGGGTGTCGCTTAAAAGTTAGTCCGATTACCGTTCTTGTTGCGTATTGTGCATCATCGTTCATTGCCTGGTTGGTATCTGGCGTAAGAAGTTGTCGAGTCTCTCTCTGTATATAAACTCTGTATATAAACTGGTCGGTTATGACTTAAGGCGTATATCTTGAGCTTCTTCAACGCGGTTCATTCCTTGTTTCTTGATGGCGCAAAAAAAAAAAAAATTTGCGCGCGCGGCCGATTAATTTATTTTACCAGACCGAATACGTATCCCGAAGGCGTGGAAAAATTCAGCGGACGTAATTGGTTTTTTTTTTCATCGTCTTCCCGTGAGCATTGTAAATTAATAAATCGTTTTTTCCCTGCGAGCCATGTTTATTAATCAGCCGATGATACTTGCTGCACCGCAGCATCAATAATACACGTATTACTGCTTATGCAAGCTGCCGTTAATCGCGGCCGGACACAACACAATGTAATGTTTCTGCATGCCAGCGTGTACTGCATACGCTCGCCGGAGTGGAAGTAAAAATAAATGCACGAAATCCGCGCGCGGATTTCTGGATCGTGTCGAATGTTGAAAAATCGCGCAGCTGGCATGAGTGGCAGTTTTGGCGGACCAGCGAGCAGAATTCGATTATTGCATTCTGAAAGCATAAAGAACTTGAGAGATTCGTTGCATTTTATATAAGATCTTTTTCGCTTTGATATACTTTCGAGTATTTTTTTTTAATTCATTTTTTAATTACACCGTAAAACTATGGTTGAATAAAAAGCGAATTACGTTGCAGTTTCTTTTCAAGTTAGGAAAGAGCTAAGAGCAACTCGTAAGAAGTATTCCCCTCGCTAGTCGTCTATTAAAATCCACGGAGTTCTGGTCTAACGAGCTCAAGCGGCAAAGGAATCTGTAACATTCTCGTTTCTCGTCAACGGCGCGGCGGTATACTCGTTCTCGATTCATCGTGGAAATTCTTGCTCTCGCTGGGACGCATTAACGATTCCGCCAGCAGTATAGTAGCAGGTTCCTTACGATCGACGCTCGTCGGATTCGAGCTCCTCTCCAGCTCAGCTTGACTCGGCTTGGTTTGGCTCGGTTCGGTTTCAGCGAGTTTCGACACGGCAGTCATGTTTTATCTGGATCTCCAGCCGCAGTGATCGGCGAGATCGTAAAACGGCTGGCCGACGGACTCGTTGTCAGTGGTATTTCCAATTGGCCGGTTGCGAGATCTCTAGAAGGAAACCGGTTCGACGACCAGATCCTGGATGTGTGTACTCGAGTCTCCCGCCTTGCGCGTTCCGTTCCCCGTTCTTCCTTTCTCTCTCTTACTCCGCGTCTCTCTTTCTCTTACTTTCGCATCTTCTTCCTACTGACATCCTGTGCACTCGCGCTCTTATCCGTATATCTATAATCGAACTCGGGAGACCACTTTCCAGTTTCTGTGCCAGCTACTAGTCTCGGCTTTGCTTTTACAGTGATATACGCGACACATACTACACGTTTGTAGTCCATCGTAATTTCGCACGTGTACGTGTGGTTAAAACACCGCGATCGCGCGGTATCGAGGTATCGAGGTTCGCCTGTGATCAAACTTTGGGTGTTGACGTGCCGAGAGCTGGTGGCATCGTCCGTTTTCGAAGAACGCAAAGGAGGGAACGTAGAGAGAGGTCGATTTACTCGCGATCAGTCAGTGCTCTCTCTGGCGCGATTACGACGGACGTACCTAGGTGCACAGACGATCGATGCATAAATGTTTCGCTGAATCTATATAGAGATCGACATAAAAGTGCGAGAAACATTTGGCGTAAAGAAACTCCGACTTCGGCGAAATGTTTTTTAAATAGCTAGACAGCATAAAAGACTGTATTGAAATGAAGGAATATCGAGCAGTCATGTAGAAGATGGTCAGTCGAATCAAGAGCTTTTGCGTTGATTTCCAGGAGATGGCAATGGCGACTTTAAATCGCCCGACTTTTTAGTCTTGAACAATGCGAGAAATGAGATTTTGAGGGGGGTTGGGGGATATTTGCGAGACTCAGCGAGTTCTGCGAATTGAGAAGAGAAGGAACGTCTCCAACAAGATGTCGTGAACGTTTCTCGAAGGGACGCTGGGATCGTCTCTGACGCGCAAATTTCGGGAATTTGTCCCCAGCGGGGAAAGAAAAGTTCCTTGTGTTTGGTTTCCTAAGTTGGACGGGATTTCGGGAGCCAGCTTGCCCGGAAAATTGGCAGTGTTAGTTCGCGGGGATTTTCGCAGTGCATCTTGGAAGACTGCGCAAGATTCTACCTATATGAGTGATGCTTTCGGACGTAACGTTGGCGAAAGTTCGGCCGTTAGTTCCGGTCCGTTGAACGATACCGAGGAATCTTCCTCGCCGAGGGCTGATTCCACCGCGCGATTACACCAGACGGAACGACGTGGTTGAGGGAGCCCAAAAAGAGCCCACGGTTGCATTTCGCTCTCACGATTCATTTATAATAATTGAAGCGATCGTGCATCGCACGAACGGTCGCGACAGCATATCGTCAATGGCGCACATCCAATCTCCGATCGCTACATTAGGTTATGGATTCCGCACGATATCGCGGATATTACCCGTTCACGTATCAGTGTATATCCCGACGATTTGGTTTAGCTCGCGAATCGATCAAAAGAAACGAGCACTTTTACTTCCGTGAAATCGGAATGCCGCGGATGTGCTGTTGAACTCAAGGCTGAAAAAGGAGGAAGAGACCAATTCATAAAATGCTTAAATTCACGAACGCTTAAAACACAAACGAATTAAAACTAATTTAATAAAATAAGAATGGAATACATACATCGGTGCGTTTAAGAGTATTCGTGCGCCCATAACTAACAGGACGCACACAAATCCAGTGAATGTGAAAAGTGTCGGCTTTGTTATATCGCGCTTGTTCGTAACTCCTCCCTCGTCGGGTTTCGTTTATATCGCGCGCGCCTGCTCATTCTCATTCTCTCAAGCAGTGCGCGAATATATGTATACGTATATATATATATATATATACGTATATATACGAGTGGTTGGATCGCGTGCCCGCCGTCGTCTCGTGCCCCCCGACGCTTGTCGTTACACGTCTGATCGTAAGTGTAACGAAACTTCCTCTTGTATACGTGGTATCGCGCCTTGTCACGGTACAGTATAAAATTCGCGCTGCTGTGAACCGGTCCGCCGTTCGCACGGACGAGGATCTGATCCTCGATTAACAGAAAGAGAGTAAGAGACCGAGAGAGTGAGGATAATTCGGCCGGGGGAGATATGTGCGGCGTGGGATACTCGTTTCGGATCGGACTCGACTATCGGAAGTCCGTACGAATTCGTCGGTACGGTGACACTCGCATTTAGGCACCTGATCCGAGGCAAACGATTCGAGTGAGCAGGACGAGGGGGGAGAAAGAGAGAAAGAGAGAGAGAGAGAGAGAGTTGTGTGCGTGAGCGATTCTAATCAACGTCAATTGAGTTAGATTGGGGTCGAAGTGGTTCCAAAAGGGACACCGATAAAAGCCAAGCCATGGGCATCATGAATGCGTGGAAGGGCGGCCGAATAATCTATGCTTATCTCCTATGGGTCGTCTTCAAGGCTACCACAGCGGGGGGACTTTATGGTGAGTACACGTCCGGTTATCTAGATAGTACCCAGGATTTCGGTACACATTGTTGTCGGATGCTTGCTCGATAAATTGGAAGATTCTTACATCGTTCCGTATGATCTTCATTAAACTTATATAATATCAACAGTAAAGATGTTAAAAATATGACCGTAAAAATAAGTATCTAATACGAAGAGGGGAAAAATAAGTTATTTTTAGTGCGTGCTAGGAAAATAGCAGCTTCGCGCAAGAAGTTGCTGAGAAACTATAGAGGCTTCCGGTAAACACAACGTCTCGGCTATTCAACGCTCCGCGTGAGAGACGTGACATCAAAATTACTTCAACCTTTCGATCGCCGCTCGTAAATATAGTCTCCCGGAGAAATGCTGCCATTGACTCCCGGTCGCTGTATAGGCTATAAATGTTATATCGATCGTTTTCACCGTATATAGTGAAGGGTTGTACATCAACATTGTGCATATTTGAAATTGTGTATGCGGGTAATAATACGCGTAAAGTTGCAAACAAATGGAAATGGAAAAAAATTGGACCGGACCGACAAAGCAATGTTAGTAGAAAATCGAAAGCCTCGTTACAAAAGTTCGATTGTGCAAGGCTTTCCGGGTTGACCGGTGCAAACTCATAGCAGGGAAATTGTGAAAACGTTAATTAACGTTTGCGATGGACTTTCCGCGCTAACGCAAATACGCGGAAATATATGGTCTGAATTCTTAACGTACGTGCGGTTTTAATGATAATGAAAATTCGCGAATATCTCGTTGGCGGGAAATAAAAGAATTATATGGCATTTACTCTCTCTTTCTCTCTCCGACGAATCGTCTCGACTTTTTGGATTAATTCGAGCTGTTGAAATAACGAACTGTGACATCGATACCCCACCGTTCCATCAAATCTGCCAGGGATAATATTCATAAACTTTATGTCATTAGTGTATCTACATATTGTCATATTTAACCATTAATCTATCCCATCAATCTGCCATGGATATCATTTATAAAATTTATACCACTATCGTATTTTCATGTTGATATGTTAGGATGTTTACTATCTGCAAAAAAAATTACCTTGATTATGTAGGAGATTTCTTTCTTGCCCTTAAGAATTAGAGATTTTCATGAAATTTTATCGATCTCGGGGAAAATTTTTAGAATTTTACTTATTTTATTTTGACTTTTATAATTTTATTTTTTCTTTCGTTTTCAAAGTAAAACGTTTTTCCTTTGATCATTTGTTCTTGATAATGTAAAGTGTTGATAATCGATTAATAATAAATATGGCGTACATATTCATGTACGGTTTCGTGTATCTCGTGAATTTTTTATTAAAAATATCAGGATAATAGTAAAAAATAACATTCAGCAGAAAAGAATAGCTCTCTGATACTGTATTGTATAGCGAATCCTTTCTATATTATCCTCTGCATGGTTTCGTTGCTCCAATTATAAAAAATGACAGACATAGTTTCAGGAAATTCCTGTCTTTTATTAATTTACAATATATAATTTACAATATATAGCTTATTTGTGTTACTTGCAACTCCAATTTATTTCAAAATTGGAGCATTTAAAAAATTGTCTAATCTTACCCGGAATTTTAAATAAAAATACCTGGAAAATTCAGAAATTCTCAGGGGATTGTTTTACAAAATTTTGGTAAATACCTCTATATATATCTAAACCTACTAATTTGTATTTATTAATGTTTATATGATTTTGCTCATATCTTCGTATTCAACTTCTTTTTACAAACCTTATAAATTTGTGATTTTTGGAGAGACGTGAGTACGATAAGACCATATTATCTCTGAATTAATTCCATACTACAGAAGCAGAGAAGATAATAGACACACGTATTTAGTTTTCATTAACACGTTCGGTGTAAGTACGAAAGTACCTCTCGGCATCGTTTTGAAGAGATATTCGAGAATTAATATCGATCGGAGAGCATGAAGAGAGAAGGAGAGCCCTTGATGTTTTGCGTATCGTTAATAAGAAATATAGCTTGGAGAACGTGTCTCTCGTAGAAAATCGGATAGATCCTCGTGGTAGAGCAGTAGTCGTTTAAATCCCGCAATCGGTACAAAGGTCGTTTGAAGAATTTTACAATGTCCTATTTCGCTTCCTCCGGTTTATCCAGGTAGCGGAACGCATAAAGGAAAACCAGAGTAAAAGTCAATGTTACTTCTTGGAAGAAGACGCCGACGCACGAGTTGCGTTCTCAAGCTCGTGCAACCGAGAGTCGGGTTCACATTTTTCAATTTGTATCTTCTTGCCGATATACGTGTAGCTAGCCATCGAGGCTTTATTCTTACGACGCGAGAATGTGGTACGAAATATCGTGTATCTTGCTGGTAATGGCGACGCGAGAGGCATTAACTTAACGTCATGCGTGATCGTCGACGTTACTGATTGATCGGAGTGTGTAGAACGTCATCGTGTTCGACAGGGTAGAAAGTGTGCGACCGATGATATGGATTGACGATGATTTTCGTTCAATATCGTAATGACGCTATGCGCGACGCGCTCACCGATGCGATGCACATTTTTCATCCGCGCGTGTGTACCGGGCGACGTATGCGAATATTAAATGCTACAGATTAATTATGAATCAACGCATAACCCAGATAGCACGGGACCATTAATTAATACGTGTCAAACCGTCGGGATGTACGCGGAAACCGCGCCCGGCTACGCTATGCTAGCTACCATCATCGGGACCTAACATCCTTCCGGCTTCGTATATATAAATCTATTGTCGTCATCACTGTCGCCGTCGCCGTTCGTCTCGTCGAGAGATCCTCAAGTAAAGGATTCGACATCATTTAGACAACTTCTGATTGTCTAAATGATGTTTTTCAGGACCTGTTTAAGATGAAATGGCTGGATACCTCATTCTGTCCTTTCAGGCCTAAACATTGTAATGTATATCAAATTTGAAGACGTTGAAATTATTTAATTCTATTAACATCATCTGAGATCCGATGTACATAATAATGCATATGTTGGAAAAATAGTCAAAATTTTGAAAAGAATTAATTGTTTAATATAAAATTACTTATTAAAGTGCATGAATCAAATTAAAAAAAAATATTAATATGGTTCCAATATAATCAGGTTTGTAAGGATTAAACAACATCGAAGGTTCTGAAAAATATGGGGGACCAAACGTATGATGATCAGTCTCTTATTTGAGGATCTGTACGCTTGTCGCGTTAGCGTTTATACGGAATACCGTCGGTTTTAATGAACACTTACAGAGGTGGAATATCCTGTGATCCCGAATGTACGCCCGCGCAATTCGGTAAGCGGCAACGGGAACGGGATAAATGAACCGTGCGCGCGGAAGAAAGGTCGTGGTACGGAAGAGATAGTGGTACCGCGCCCTGCGAATTAGACCTAAGGTATGTGGTGTACCTACGTATATAAGTACGTACACCCGTTACACGTGCGCCACCACCAACCTGTATTGCATCCTCACATAGTGAGAACGTGAACGCGTAACACGTTCCTACATACACGCGCCATATCCGTACATCCGACTTTCGTGTAAATGGGAATTGCAATTAACGGCTACATTTGCTACGGTCCAGCATTACCGCCTTGTCGGAAAGCCCGCCATCCATATTTCTATATACTTCTCTTTCCTTCTCCCTCTCCCCTCTCTCTCTCTCTCTCTTTGAAACTCCCTTTCGATTCGTTCCTTCATGTATTGGCCAATTACGTATTCTCGAACCACGCAAGAATTTACTGTCGCGTAACCGCCGTCCCGCTAGCTGGTTAAGAGCACGATGGCATGGAAACCAAAGTCGATCACGATTCAGGATGAGGGTGCACTGCTCTTCACTGGCCATGGAAATCAGCGGTATCGATTTTCCGTCCGAAAGATCCTTGTCCGAGAATTTGGCCATTCTAAATGTTTCAAAGCGGTTAATGGAATTCGTCAGTGACAGAAATTAGACGAGTGGAATATGTACCTACTGTGGTGCGGATTCGGCCACGGAATAAATTTATTTTGTCATGAATTGGGCTTTTGGGTCGTTGGAACAAACTGGCTGACGGTAGTATGAAAATCCGAAACTAATTTTGCAATTAGCCGCAATCCCGCGCGGTGAAATAAATGTTGTATTTCGGTAACGAGAGTTTGCAAACCACGGAGAGAGAGAGAGAGAGAGAGAGAGAGAGAGAGAAAGAGAGAATGACGAAAAAGATAAATATCGCCCTGTTAAATTTTCGACCGTCGTCGTTAGATGTGTAACTCGGGCGCGTTTATATTGATTGCGTGTATCGTCGTCTCTGCAATTTTCACGACTATACCGCGTCTAGGGTGCGGACGTGGCGTGCGTTAGAATAATTTGTCCCGCTGTCGTTGTTCTCACTCGGCCGTCGGTGTTCTGTAGGCGTTGCACCCGACAACTTCATTGAAAATGCAAAAGACGTTTCGTATACTCAGCAGTTAGCGCCCTAGCGCGTAAATAAGCCGGCCGAGTTCGCACTTTACCTAAGGCATCTAATCCACAACGTCGAACGCACGTCGATGTGCATCTACCTTGAATTACCGAAGCGAAATTATTTCCACCCTTGTGTATTATCAATATTATTATTGTAAGGTCTTATTAGACATCTCTCTACGGGAACTACATATAATCTACTTTGAGAATGTAGAGCATTTGATTTTATAATGTTCCGTCGCAAAGGAAATTAAAATTTATAACACTGAAATCGCAACCGTCGGAATTATTTTGGGATCAACTAAAGATTAATGAAGATTTGAGACAAAAATAGAAATAAGTTCTCAAATAAGTTCTTTGATCAAGAATTCTTGAATTAATGACTGAAATATCTGCAGCATTTTTTTCACAAATTCCACTTATTTCGAGCTTTGAAATAATGAACACGTTTCCTGTTATAAGAGGAAGAATTTATAACTTTATTAAGTTGCGTGCGAATATAATTTTTCGGTATTCCACGTATTGTAAGATCGATTTTGCTCCAAGTGTGACATAGCCGATTGCGACTAGTACGATTATCACGCAGCGCAATTAATCCGCACGAAGGTGTCGTATACTCTGGATCAGGATCGTGACGACTGGCCTGACACGTTATCGCGATCGAGGAAAATCGATGTGAAAGTTTTGAGATTCTTGAACTCGCGCGGAAAGGAGAGCTTCTCGGAACGCGAGTATATCGATCGTCGTTGCCGTGGCCTGGCAGTTTCGGCCGAGGCGAAGTACGCGAGAGAGGGCTGTGGTAGGTTAGGTCTTTGGCCTGGATACCGATGCGTCTTTCGGAGTTAGGCCGGCCATCGGCATCGTCGAAATTGAATTTCTCGAGGACGATTAGGCGTCGCCATCCTTCTGGCGCACATAGAGAAATAGGTAGGACGCGCGATACCGTGACTTTGCGAGAGAAGACCTGCCGAGAATGTCCCGCAAAACCGACGAGATATTGCCGCGAGTTGGAGGAACGAAGAAATGACAACCGGGTGAACCGGGTAATATGATGGTGGAAGCTGAAGATTAGATGCGCGAAGCGGATCAACTGAAGTAACCGTGAACGATCGCGAATTACTCTCAAGAGACGTTTCGTAAGATAATGCATGATGACGTAATAACTTGCGATCGAAATGGATGAACCATGCGTCGATTTTTTTATCCACATGTCGTGTTACACGTCTATATTTCGTGAAGCGATAGCATATCTCTTCTACGATTTTATTCATGTTGGACATTGGTTTATTATACTAGTTTATGAGATTTCGTGCAAGAGAAATATATGAAAACTATTTCTAGGGTAATTTTCAATTTTCAATCCAAATCTCTGCCGTCGAAATATTTCCATCAAGTTTGACTTTTGAGATATAAGAAAAGATTTTTCTCCAATAATATAATGAAATTTTATAATATATTGAAATTGGAAAACAAATTAGAAGTTTTGAGCGTTTAATTTTTGTTTTTTTTTTTATATGACTTTGGTTTCATGTTGGAGTCCAGCAATAGTCGCCTGACATATTTTCACCTTGATACCTCTAATGTTTTTCAATTATCGGATCTTGGTGGAAACGTTTCCTTTGTTCATCACTTGTTGCACTCAAATTATTCGAAAAGAAATGCTATATCTTACAATTGATCTGTTTCTTAAAAAATTCAATCTGATTTTCTGGCAGGTTTAAATTTAGCATCCTAAAATATGTTTAAAAAAATTGTTTTCTTTTCTTGCGTTAAAAATTATTTGTAAATTTGTAAATTAATATCATCAACGCACAATTATCGTATATAGAAAGAATGGTTTTATCCAAAGTATTAAAAAATTTAATTATTATATAGATGCAAATCTGAAAACAATTTTGTTGAATTATCAAAATAATTGTGTAGGATGCTCGTGCTGGTTGCTAGAATATTAAAATTTTTTGCAATGTTGCTCACCATGCTTGAATTTTCTATATAATTATTTGGACGTTTCAACAAAAATATTGTATATTTTCAGATCTATTGCATCTAGCTGTCTAAATTTTTAGATATTTTAGCAAAATTGTTCTTTCCATGTTCTAGTGATTTATCGATTGATGTAATTTTATTATTCCGTTGTTTCTTTTATCATTAATTTTTTTAATTTTTCAAAGAATTATTTTCATCTTGAAATTATTTTGTTATGTTCAGATTAAATTGTTTGAACTCCGATTCACTTATATACTGGAAATATCTTCTTTTGGGCTTCTTTTCATCGCAACTACAGTTTATTTCAACGTTTAATATGATTCGCGTTACTATATATACGTTATCAAATATTTCTCAGGAATTTGATTATGGTAATCCTCCATGTTACTTTCCGAGTTCTACACGTGATAACCGCATCTTTTGAAACATATAATCGAATTACGCTCGAGATAGCTCCGAAATCCTTGAATTTCTATTGGTATGTGGATGTGTTATTGTAAATGCTGAGTGCTTCACGCATACAAATTCACGGAGATTCTACGTAAATACGCGAACGTATCCGTTATCCTAGAACGTCGACAAATACCGTCTGTTCCGCATCGCGGTACGTTATCCGCGCAAACGATTCGAGCAGTGCTCGAATGCCATAGTACATTTGATAGTCTCGATGGTTTTTCTAATTCTGGGTCAATCAACGTTTAAGAAATTAGAGCGTGTTAAGAATACTTCGTTTCCACGCGTTAGAACGAAAAGTACAAATAACTTTTTCGAGACAATTGTTACAATTTAATCAGTTTTTATAGAGGTGCGATTGTTAACGAAATAATACTTTTTAACAAGAGTTGTATAATATACTTGTATAATGTACTTTGCGAGAGTTTCGAGTTCTTTTGTGAAAATTGCACAAAATATCATGTATTGCAATTCGTCTATGTAATTGACAAATTTACGGTGCGCATATTTCTGTCTCGGGAATCTTCATCATTGTGAATATTTGGGTGATAAAATAATTAAAATCTGGCTGTGTGTTTGTGTCTCTTGTAAAGTGCTGTTGCAACTGTAGCTACGGGTGGTCATAATGTTGTTATCTCGACTGTAATTTGCGAAATTCTAAAGGTAATTTCTTTGAAGTAACGTGCCGCGCGATTTATTATACGTATAAGTCGTTACCTTGGTTGGGGCATATTTTATGTACGGGATTATCGTTTAATTAGGATCAGTGCGTCTTTATGACTCATTCGCGCAACCCATTTTCGAAGCTGCGATGCAAATCGAGGTTGTATTTTGCGAACGTGGCGCGAATTTTTTAAAAACATTGAAATATAAGTTCAATATTTAATCTTCAAGAAATATCTATAAAATTGCAAAAAGCTGAGTTTGTTTCCGCGTTTCTTTTTCTAATTTTATTACTAATCTTCGAAATGGCTGACATAAATTTAATTGAGAAAAACGTAGGCTTTAATAACAAATTTCATTTAAGGATATCGATCCTTCATTTTGTGTAATTGCAATTTGTATTGCGTTCATTACATTACAGTTTATTACTGCAAACAGCCATGTTTGCGCGTAATATCTGGAATTGTACTTTCGTTATATATGTAGTACGAGTTACGCTTTTATTAGATTACCGCTATCGCATCACAGGTAAATAAAACTTTTTCATAAATACCCAATAGCGCATTTGTATTTTCGCGTGCATATACTTATCGGATATAGAAGATTGCGTAGCATTAACCTCGCGGCAATCTCGAATCCCTTCGCGAATTCAAATATGGTACATCGAAAAACAATAGAACATTGATAATATATCCTCGTCGATCGACATATCATATCCTGATTCTTTCGGACGTGATTTTCGCGAAACGACGTTCGTTGCGCGAATAAGTACATCCGCGTTTATTTAAACTCGTCGTTTTAATTACGTAATATGAAGCAAACCGTACAAATGCGGAATATGTATCTAATTTTGTGGGGAGTACAAAGGTGATGTTCAACACTTGCTGTTGTGTACTGTATTATTTATTATCGTCATCGTGGTGTGCTACCTTCCAACCCCTCTTCTCCTCCGTTATAATGGCATGTAACTCCTGTAATTATCGCAAGGGCCATTCTCAACCTGCGGTGTAACATAAAAGCTTGGCTCATTTATGACGCCGAACAACGATAGTACTTGTATTATTTATGATGCGGAAGCTCGCGGCGGGTCCCGTACGCTACCCCTTTAAAATCTATAATTATGCCGTGATTCCTTCGCATTTCCCGCTGTTTCCCTATCATTTGCAGAACTGTGTTAACCTTCGCGGTCAGAGCTGCCTCATAATTGGCATGTGCAGTCAACTAGTAATTATCTTTTGTCGCAGCCGGAAGTCTATTCTACGTGTTCTGTTCCACGACAGGCGAGTAAATAAATTACATCGCGCACAATGCGGTACAAATCGGCATTTCTTATAACGAGCATGATTTGCTGAAATCGTAACGTTAAATCGTTATATCGGTCAGCGAGGTTTTCAGGTCAGTTCAGTATCGGTATCGGGGATACGAGGGATACGATGCGTCTTACGGTTTTTGTACGAATGGAGAAGTCCGCGCATTTTTATCGCAAAAGGCCATCGCGAAAGGATGGTCCGATTGCTAATTAACGCTAAGTCCTTAGCTAAGCGTTGGTGACCGTCGTTATCGACAAGCTGTCGTGGACGTACTATTAGTTACGCCTTATCCAGTAATTCCCGATTAAGAAAATCTCCGCCGTGAATTTCGCACGTCGGCACAATCTCTCAAACCGATATCGTGATTAGAGCGCATAATCGATTAATTTTCAGCGTTTTTATGCGACGCGGTTTTCCCATAACGACGATTAATTAAATGATCGCGTGAATTCAATGCTATTCTTACGGCTTGTCATCCAATTTAAATATGTTTCATGAATTTATAAAGCCTTATTGTCAATCTATCCTTTATATCGATCGCACGACACACGTACTACTTGTTCGGAACAGAATTTCGATAATTCTTTCGATATTGGTTTATTAGTTATTTAGGTATAAATGTGGATGGGAAATATATTAAATAATAGATTCTTCTTCTCTACTTTAATGATGCTGCAACTGTTTTGATATCAAGAATGCATAAACGGTAAAGTTTATAATAGATATAAATTCGAAAATATTTTGATAAAATATCGATAACATCAATGAAAGCTGTTATAAACGTATTTTTGAATATTTTCAATTATAAAATTATTTTCAGTAGGTTACTATTTTATATATTATTTTTATCCAATATTATATGTTTGGCATACTTTAAAAAAATATTGTGTTTTAATTTTTATAAAGTTTATCTAATATTTCGCTTGCATTGTATATTATTTAATATTGTTCTGTAACTGATAAACATGTAAAATTTTTGAAAAGAAAAACATACAGATAATTTACCTGAAAAGTTACAATTTCGCAGTTGCAATATTTTTCATTACAATATTTCCCACGTCTTCTTGTAGAAAAGGAAAATATTTAGTTGCGAAAAACAATAACAGAGAAGAATACAAATTTTTATTCGAATTAATAAAAAAAAAAATGTATAAAATAAACGTAAACATTTTTGTTTATGTATTATTGATTTAACATTCTTTGTTTTCTCTTGAGGCATTAATTTATAATTGTAAGAATTGATATTTTTGTTTTATTTGCTAATAATTCCATGCGATATGTAGGATAACGCGAAATATCAGTGAGACATAGTTCGCAGTAAAATTCTATGGGATATGATCCTGCGGGGGCGCACAATGGATCTATTAAGGAGTGCACGCGATATGACGTGACTTGCGGCAAACCGAATTCTTTGCTCCATGTCGGTATGCCAACATATCTTTACACCTATCACGTTTCTTTGCATTGTGACGTTAACAACGTGTTAAAATATTAATATTAACATAACTCGAGACTATTTCAACATTTTTCTTTTCGAGAATATTTTACTAATATCAATTTTTACTGTATAAAGCTTCTTAATTTTACTGATGTTTTTCAAAAAACTTTCAGCACAAATATTTTGTGGTAAGAGTTTTATCTGATGCAAAATTCCGTCACGAATTAATCCACTTTAATATATATTATCTATTATCTTATCTAGACATTACGTTTAATTAATACAAATTCTCTCCGAATATATTAATAAGGGAACCTTTTGAAGTGTCAAATTTTGATTTTAGTGAAACTTTATATGTATATATATATA